>JXSR01S000615.1:27989-42669 GCA_000969725.1 Ophiothrix spiculata | reverse complement strand
ATAACCCCAGGCAAACACACCACTTAGTTTTACGATTAATTCATGTGAGGTGTTCACTACAGATCTTAGTTGACATCTATTTGGGTTAGCACTGAACAAAAAGACCTCATATAACCCCAGGCAAACAAACCACTTAGTTTTACGATTAATTCAGGTGAGGTGTTCACTGCAGATCTTAGTTGACATCTATCTGGGTTGGCACTGACAATTATCGATTACTACAAATATGACAGCAGAGCGTTGTCATTAGAGCTTGGGATGGAAAAAAAGGGCAACGACGTTAGATTCTGTCAGATCCAGAGTGTGGGTAAATGATTTTATCTAAAGATATAGTTGGGAAAGTAGGTTGACATATCACTGTGCTTGGAACGTAAGTGTGAAGATTTACACAGTTGACAGTTCAATGAGGTAATATCGGGTTTAAATTTAAACCTTAATAATGGCTCAGTTACACACCAACGTATAGGACTCAAATCTGCGACTTACGTATATTTATTGGGTAACTAATATACGTTTTGCTCTATGCCTTGAAGTGTGACTAAATACTTTCGTGAGCAATCAACGTAGTGGGGGAAAAAACATCATTCTTCAACAGATGTAGAAAACAACGATAAGGCGAGAAAAAGTTTGTTTATACATGAAGATAGAACTTTAATGTCAATAATACAAAATTCACACATACCTATTATATATCTAAGGTTCTGACTGGTCACCTAAGCAACGACCAAACATAATAATATGGTTAATAATCAATGATGCAGCTGTATTGCATGTGTTCTGATTGGCTTAAATTTATTCTCAAATGCAATCCGTTTTCTGATTGGCAGATTGCTATCATACGTTTTTTGCTATCAGCCAATCAATACACAGGATCCCATGGCGATTAATAAATGATAGATCAAAAGCTGATCAGTAAATCCATCAAATTTCTGCCATCGACATCGGGTGATTTGCGAGGATAAACGAATATTTCCTAGCAGAAAATGTGTACATCAAAAGTATATGTTTAAACGAATTTCATTTATATGTGTCCGTGTGTAATCGCTTGATTTAGCCCTTGGGCGGGTGACACAAATCGCTTTGCCATTCTAAACGCCACCCGCACTCATTATTTTTTCCGGATGTTCTTTGGAAAAAGGAAGCAATTTCTCTTCGCTGTGGCGCCGCCCCTACATACACAGCTACTGTCCTACTCAAAATGAAAACCCAGAGATAGATGTGTTTATATAGATATGCCACAATAGCGTAGCAATTTCTTACACAGTCAAGGAATGACCTAACCTATAGGGAATGCATGACATTTGTGCATTGTTATAAAGGTATGTTTCATTAACTTGTCTTACTGCATTCAAAAAAAAAAAAACATTGACAGAAGTTGTTTTTAGATGAGATACAATAAACTCACCTGGCCAGCCGCAATGGCATTCATTCTGAATGCTTGCTTTACATTACTATCTGCAAAAGATACAAATCGGCTTCAGCGATTACAGAATAGTGCTGCACGTCTCGTGTTCTCTGTAGGACGTCGGGTTGAAGCTCAACCCCTTGTACAAAAATTACATTGGCTGCCTGTGAAGCAGAGATAAAGCTTTTAACAGCTTAGCTCCCACCTACATTACTGAACAATTTGACGTTTACACTCCATCTCGTCCCCTGCGGTCATCAGTGGACACTCATCGTCTTGTTGTGCCCAAGTCCAAGCTGCTTATTGGTGATCGCAGTTTTTATGTTGCTGCTGCTAATGCCTGGAACTCTTTACCAGTATCTCTACGTACTGCTAGCTCTGTTGACATTTTCAAACAAAATCTCAAAACTTACTTATTTTAAGAACTTTTGTTGTATTTATTTTTCATTGTAAACGCAATGATACTTGTTTACTTTGTGAATTGCGTTTCCAAATACCTGTATGTATGTATGTATGTAGGGTGGCAAATAGATTTCAGACAAAGCAGAATTGAAACTATAATGAAATGATCTTCTTGTATTCATTTTTAAACGCGCGTATTAGAACTAGCATTTTGTTAACAAACCGAAACACGCATAATGAATCTTTAAGACAACTGTGATCTTGCGCTGTTGAATGTATAAAAATATTTATAATCCGTTACCCTAACACCACCGAACCTCACAAAATTCAATTCCACAAAATCAAGAAAATCAGTCCAAGTCACAGACCGGAGTTAGCTAAAATCACGAAAACGCTGCCAGGGCAGCGTATACCCGTTGGCTTGCATCAGTGAATGTTGGATCGGGATGCAAATGGTCCCGGGTTCGATTCCGGGGGGAAACCACCCATTTTTAACATGTAATTTTTGAGGAGAGGTGCTTAAAATTAAAAGGGTTAATCTAACAAACGTAACTTTTGTATCACGGTATAAAATTTACAAGATTGTTAATAATTAATCAGGCAATCAGATTTTAAACAAACATATAAGCATTGAATGCATATACAAATTAAATTCACCATCAATGAGGTAAACAACTGTGAAAATGGCACCAGACATCTTAACATTTCTTATGCGATGGATCACATTAAGGCCACAACTATGTGCGGCCGGTCGCGACCCGGCCAGTCTTAATTCTCCAAGGTGGCAACCCCAGGCTTGATTATACACGTCTTAATAATATCAAAACATGTAACGAATATTTTACAATAATCTTAAGGTGAAAAATCAAACCTACGGTCCCCATTTTGGAAAATTAAGGCTGTGGCCAGGTTGCAGCTGGTCGCACAAAAGTTGTGGCCTAATTTTGCTCCAATGCCTTACTCGATTTTATATTTCATTATGTGAAAAAGAAGGACTACAGTTACAACCGGCATTAGCTCATACTCAAAAAGCACTAAAGCGGCATTACTACGTTACTGTCATCCCTATTAAGACAATCGAAACAGATGGCTCATTATTCAAATTTATCTAAACAATTTTATGTTACATAAGCTACGGTCATCAGCTATCATGGTCTTTTTTTAGTATTTCAAGATACGTGTTTCACATATGCAATGCTAATAACGAAGACTAAAATTGAAGATTACAAAATTCAGCTAAGTTGACAACGACTATCTATAATCAGAAAGTACAACTTATTTGTTGGGCAAGTGTAACAGCCATAAGCTTATTGCTATCGCTAGAATGGATTGCTTGCTGGAATTGAAGTTGATTTACCACTGAATTTAGTCAAATGGGAAAGAAAATTTAATTTCACGGGTTTCTTCTTGTTACTTGCAATTTATTGCAATTTTTGCTTAAAGCTTTTCGAACTTTTATTTTGTGTTTTTTTATGTTACAATCAATTTTAAGAGAATACATGGGAATAAATATATCAATAGGAAATGTTGTATAAATTGTTAGCGGCTGTGCGACTTGGGATTGCTCGAATATTAAATAAATATATATGCTGTTCAAAAAATCAATGTTCTAAAAAGATAATTTTGTCGTCTCACCGAATGAAAAAAAAAAATGTTCTATTGCACGAATTCAAACAATAGACGGTTAGCACGTGACGTCACATCGGACTTACAACACCATTTTCATGAACCGGCAAACAAAAAGTCCTGTCATATCATAATCATTTAGTAGTATCAAGATACCAGATTATGACACGAATATACATTGCATTTATTTGGTTTAATTTTCAAGTCATAATTTGAAGTCAATCAAAAGTTAAAGCCGATTTTGATATCTTGTTTACATAACAAACTACTAAACGGTCTGCGTATCGCGTCGTGCCAACCCTCTATTTTAACTGAACTTTTTGATTCAACATATTAGTGTGTAGATCATTTTTGAACTATATCTGAATTTTCAATAGTTCAAATCATCATAGACACATTTTCTCAACTAGCAAATGTTGTTTCATTTATAAGTTAAACACATTATTTTTATATAGAATTGCACTGAGGTATTTGATATAAATAATCAAACGATTGAAATTAAATTAATACTCGTTTTGAGAACGAACATGATTTTTGTGCATGATTTTCATAGTAGTTCGATTTTTAAGGATAATCTTTATTATCTAAAAATCATCATATTACTAGGAAATTAAATAACAGTACGGCTTATTCTGAAAACAAAGCCAATATTAATGAGATTAAACTATTATGTTAGCGATTAAGATGTTTGTTAAAAGTACATTTATTCAAGGGTTACCGTATATTCCTACATGAAGGGAGACTTTAGTGTCACAAATAAACTAAATAAGTGTGTCATGTTAAATGGGTAAAATCTTGTGAACTTGAAATATACGATATTCTCGAAGACCAGTAGCTTTAAATGAAAAGGAAGCATGCATAAAAAAGTTTAGAGAAGAAAATCAATTATCTTGACATAATAGTATTATTAATATTCATGCAAATTGATACGTTGACACCTGTGATTGCACTTGCATTGTTTATCATTCAATTTGTCAAAATGTATTGCTGAATATATCACTGACGGATATATCTACAAGATAACAATTCTGCTCTACAAATTATTCAGTGATTTAATTTTTAATTTTCTATTGATTGGTAAAAAAAGTATATATTTGGAATTGAATCAATAGAGGGTTAGCACGTGACGTCACATCGTACTCACAAAAAGTCCTGTCATATCATAATCGTTTAGCAGTATCACGATACCAGATCACGACTAATGATGACAAGAATAAACATAACATTTATTTAGTTTAATTTTTGAAGTCATGATTTGAAGTCAATCACATGTTACAGACGATTTTGATATCTTACATCACAAACTACTCCGTGCCCCTCCAAGATGGCGGCAAAAACGGTCTGCGTATCGCGTCGTGCAAACCCTCTATTTTAATTGCACTTTTTTATTTAACATATTAGTGTGTAGATTATTTTTGAACAATGTCTGAATTTGCAATAGTTCAACTCATCATAGACATACATATTTTCTCAACTAGCAAATGTTGTTTGATTTATGAGTTAAATATATTATTCTTATATAAAATTGCACTGAGGTAATTGATCAAATAATCAGACGATTCAAATAAAATAGATATAGTTAAGGCTAATGTATAATAGACTATACTCTTCATGTGTACCAAAGATAAAACTATATAGGTGTTTCATGTTAAGTGGGTAAAATCTTGTGAACATGAAATACCCCGTCACGATATTCTCGAAGACCAGTAGCCTTAAATGAAATGGATAGCAATTCTTCTCTATAAATTATTCAGTGATTTAATTTTTAATTTTTAAATTTCAATTTTCTATTGATTGGTATTAAAGGTAATAATAGATTGGTATTAAACATGGCGTCATAACACCACCCTGTCTCACATTATAAGATCTTTTCAAACTAAATTTGAGACTGCTAACGTCTATGCCGATATTCCCGGTCATTCTACCGCCGGTGGATTAATCCCCCTAATATCCTCGTTACCAGTCTTAAGCCTGATATGTTTGTCCTTCAGGAAGATAAACGTTCTATCAAGATCATTGAATTGACCATCCCTTTTGAGACTAACCTCCCCCATGATTGCAAAGAATCTAAATATAACCATCTCATTAAGGATCTTAACGACTTGGGCTACATTGAGGTTGGTAGCAGGGGATTGATTTCAACGGACAATGAAGACCGTCTCAAGTTCATCTTCCAGGCAACCACAAGACAGATGAGACCCCTGAAGAAGGAACTCAGTCAGCTTGCTCTTCTTTCTAGTTACACCATTTGGAATGCTCGGCACAATGCTGACTGGGAAAATTGTCCCTATATCAAATGCTGAGTTCCCTCTCTCTGGTCTCTCCTGTGTTGTGGTTTCATAAATTTGGTTCTTATGCCAGTTCTCATATATATTGTCTTGTGTGTTGCATGTTGTGTATACTTATTATATTTTGTTGTATCTTTGTTTACCCTGCAGGTGTTTGGATAAAACCAAACCGTATCCTGGGTTTTTTGTACATTCTTTGTCACTTGTGCAAATAAAAGAATTATTAAATAATAATTATTCTTCAGCGCTCTTATTCTTCGCTGTGTTTTATTGCTCTCTACAGGAAGGAAAAGACGCTCAGGTTGTATTTCTGAAATATTTTGTCGATTGATTGTTAAATATCTATTTTATTTTACTATTTAAAAAGAAATCGTTTTATCTTATCGAACTCAAGCAATAACCATGTGCAGTGTCATGTTTTAGTTCGCAAATAAAAATGGCAAACTTGGAAATGATAAAGGTTGATTGTCTTTCAATCAAATATGTTTAGAAATCTTTCCTACAAAAGTGTGAAATTAGCTGGAATGCGCATGTGCAAAGTTTTTAAGAAGTTACCTGTTGTTTCAAAATACTAACAAAGGGTGTTGCACTTATGACTTATGAAGATAAGGTTTAAAATTGAGGTCGTTGCAGTGCTCCGACTATGTTTAAAGAGTATTTTGAAGAACACATTGTAATCATTAATCAACACTCTCCCTGCTAAGATGATTTAACATAACAAGTAACTGTTTTCTTTGACTTAAATCCCGAATGAATTATCCTGCAAATTGGATTTCGTGCGTAGGCTACAAATACTCTATCAACCATTGTTACAACCGTTTATTACCAGAGGGAAAATGTTGCCTGATTGGAATAATTATAGTCTCTATATATATGTACATGCGTGCAAATAAATGCGCTCATTAAGACCTGAACCATGTGTGTTGTAAGAAAATAGTTGTTATGTTTTATATTACCAAATGCATTGGAATAAACAAAAAATGCATTGGAATAAACAAATTTTAAGTAACTATATAACATAATATACGTCATGTTAAGCATGTCATATTTTGCTCGAAAACATACCAAAAACCAAAAACAGATCTGATTCCAAAACAGATAAAATTAAATTCATAATAAATAATCTCTGCTAATTATTTGTCACAATATGTCAAGAAAAAGAAAATATGAAGAAAATAGCAAGGTACTACTTTAACCTACTTTTTCCTAAGAACATGTGATTGTGTCTATTGCTAACATAAGTGAATATTCTGGAGTATTAATGTCTGGTCAGACAACTGTAACCGCATCTGGAAGACATATTCTCTCCGCATTATCAACCGGTAATACGGGGATATTGAAGACCGTATGAAATTTCTAATCCGACTTTAAAATTATTGGCTAGATTATAAGGTTACTGTTTTTCGAAAAAAAAAACATCATTGTAAATATTTCGCTAACTTATACATGGCACTTCATCACGAATTTTGGCATACACTATACAATGAATCTACAGACAACAGCCCAGACGAGCGACTCTACTTTTGAAATGTCTTAAAAAAAGGTAAAACTGTAACGAACTATGGTGAAAACTAGATTTCACCTGTGTTGTTCAAATTTGACAAGCCAGTACATTTTACAATTAAAATCAAGACTTCCAATGTTTTTACGAGAAAATTACCGTTTGAAGCGCATTAACGTATAATTTAAATTCAATTTTGTTAAGTTTAGTTGTTTTACTGATGATTGTTTGTTTATTCATCTGCCGCTTACACGATTTAAATTGAGGGACAACTGGTACTATGCTTTATATTTGTAAATCATTTTATTTTGTATAAACCAACGATACACCAATAACGATATTATTACCCGTGAACAAAATAGATTGCAAGCACATCATGGAACAAGCTAAGCAAACAATAGTATCAGCCTGTCATTATAGCTCGGCTCTGTTACAACCACCTGCTTTACAGATATAAGCAGAGTCAGGATTATTGTCATAGATGCCGCTGCACCTGTCTTATCCTTTGGCTACGGCTAGAATCGTTAACCTACTGTCAAAGACGACGTATATAAAGCAAGCAATTTTGGATGGCACATTTTCTTTTGAAAATGTGTTTACATGACATTAAAATACAATACACTAAGGTAAAGGCAAAATAAGATAAGTCCATATTAACTAGATACTGTCTGATAAAAGAATTGTATAATTAATTGACACTTGAGACATCAACATCATCATATTATCTTTACTTCAAATGCACAGCAAATATTTCGTTTAAGACCATAATTGAAAGACGAATAATAATACAACACGTTAAAATTTCCGACCGAATAACAATATGATGATAGCTTCGATAATAAATGATTTATAGCACACTATAATTTGCTTTAAAAATATCGAATTTTGCTGAAGCGTCAAGTATGTATTTTGACATCAAACTGATGGTGCATTAAATAAAAATATCAAACGTTAAGTAACTTTTCAACGGTAAAGTCATTGGACTTGAAATTCTTACATCACATCAATAACAGCAGGCGCAGGACTTTATTAATTAAGTTTATATTCAAGTTTGAGTAACAACCATTAGCGTTTTGACAATATGTTAATTCCAAAACACAGACTGACTACTAAATTAGCTAATTTGTTATTCACAATAAATTAACTTACTGAAACGTTCAACTAATTCTACCATGAAAATGTATACATGGTTCGGATAAAATCTGATACGCAATGATATTTGTATGCTTTTTATACTAACCTTATTACAAGAAACAAACCGACATATACATAGTAAACATTCAACATTCAACATCAGAACGCTGCACAGAAATAGAAATATAATAGTACAGAAAATGTGTTGATTCTAATATATTGTATTTTCTTTGATACCACTTTATACTATCCTACCTGCAATAAGTTAGCCACGGTTTCCATCAAAGCAACAAGGAAATCGAATGTGACAGTTTATTCTAAAAGACGTGGCACCAAATCAGCTGTTATTGGGATAAGCAATCTATTCGAGTAAGAGCAATTCATTGGCTTGTGGCTATAGAAATAGCTGGATTTAGAGGTTTTATTAAATTGAAACCACTAGCAGGAGTGATGAAATAAACAAAATAATAAGAAGTATGACACAGTCTAAGTTTTCTTTCATTATAGTGGCTTCTCAAGAATATCAAAATGGATACTAAACACGTTAAAAGTACCGGATCATGTCACACAATATGTGGTGGATCAGCATTGGTTCAAGCTACACTACCAAAGGGCCATGTCCTTGGCCAAAACATAATTTCGATTGCCATTGTACATTTTGTTTCTCTGCTCTAAAAATGTTTAGCAAATGATACCTTAAGGTAATGTAAAGTATGGAATTAATATTATCCAAAGAACTGTAGGATTTCAGAAATACAAAAACGTGAAAATCAAATATGCCTATTAATTTAAACAGATTGAGCACCAAATCAACTTTCAATTAAGTACTATGTCTTGGCTGAATTAATAGTGATGTGGCTACCGAACCTTATTAAATATTTATGTAACTTTAACAGGGCTGAAAAAGATCGCCAACAACAACTGATTAAAGTTTCTTAGCAGGTGGTGTATAGCCAGACTAAGTTTTCATCACTGTGTGATCCTATTGTTGGCTCAACGTGTCCCGTATTTTTTGCTAGTATCCTCGGTTGCATATCTTAAATAATTTTACATTTTAAATAAATGGAACAAAATAAAGTTAGACAATAATTTGTAGGCCCTTCGGGATTATATTTAAACATGGTTAAAACCAAGTTTATTTGAAAATGCACATGCAGCTTCTTTTTAAGTAAATATAATCATATCTTGAGAATATTGGTAATGATTTACGAATATTATATGACAAATCGTTCGTGCTTAGTTTGCTTGGAGGAGGGTTCAATGTATCTTATTCAAATTAACACTCATGAACACAGAAAATAATACTCTAGCGATTACAAAAACCTTCATACAAGTAAGAATACATAGGAGAAAAAAACAAGCCGACAACATAATACTCCTTTTCTTTAACCATCAAGTTAAATATCTGCACTACTATTTTGCAATGATGTATATTGCAAAACATAACTCCTCAATTGTGCCAAGTACATAATACTGTTTTTTAACATAACTTACGTATTCATTGGTAAAGTTTGTCCAGTTATTTAAAGTGTAATACAGTACAATTATTATTTGCTAATACTCGAAATTCAATACTTTGGATAAATTGTAAGAGGGTGTCTAATAGCATTCTATATTGCATAACACTATAGAATAATACTTACAAAAATCTACTTCTATTTTAAAGGTATTTTTAACTTAGATAACAGCGTTCACGGTCTTTTAATTGTAATCGCATTTGCAAATGCCAAGCGAATACTTGTCTTTGAGATGTGTTTACAGTTGTTTGACGATTTAAAGCTCCCGATTATTAACTAGTGTTATTAAAGCACCTTGGAAAGTAGGTTAATATCTTAACTATTAAGGCTACAGTCCCTTTTTCGTTTAGCTAGGCTGAACGCCACGTTTGCTGCAAGTTTATACCTACCTACACTTATAAGAATATCACAATTTTTGGCGTGCATATGGAATAGACTATCTCGTTTATACATGACTCTAGTAATTTCACGTCCATTATTAAGGTCAAACTGACGGCAATAGATTACTTTTTTCCCCGATACCTAATAATGTCATGATGTTCGAGCAATTCGATTGTTTTATAATTTTGACTGATTGTAGGCTTGATACTTCTTATTGAAATACAAATAATATTTTATAAATATGTATACACCTGTTGGCATATTTGGTCCAAAATATTTGATAAAATACCAATAACAGATGAAATATGTTCTTATTAAAATCCTAGAAGATTCACCACGAATAAAAAGAGAAGAATCAGAATTACACGGACTACACACGGATATAGCTTCGAATATGGATGGAACAAAGTGGATTGTAACAGTTCTTAGCAATATTAAATGATATACCTTTAATTTGTTACTTTGGTGGGTTTTTTGGCAAATTTCAAGTTAACACCTTTTTTCTTCGCTTGAGTTTCATCTACTTCCTATTACATTAACAGGATTTAAAAGGTTTAAGGTTGTAGCCTATTATGAATTATGGTTTTTTTTTTCAAAATGGATTTCTTACTAGCAGATAAGACTGAAGATATTTACCATATTTAGCATATTTGAAGGGGTAGTCGCAATATGGTGCTTACCCTCTTTCTACACAAGTTACTGGTTTTGATCTGAATACATTTTGACGATAAAGATGAAAAATAGTTTTTGAAAAGTTTATCATGATGACGTACATTGATGTATGAAAATATTTTGACCAAAATTGAAGTCCCACGTGATTTCAATAAAACAAGCCGGTCACTTGAAAAGTGAGGGTTAGCACTATATTGACCCAAGGTCATGCACATTGCAATTTGTAACTTTCTAGAAACACTAGATGCCAAAGTTTTTTCTTTTTCAAAATGTAAGATCTAAGAGTACTTGATACAAGGATTATAAATTCAGTGATTCCAGAAGACTACAGTGTTTCTAAATGATCTATGGCTTTGAATATGAATTCAGAGCCAATATAGTGCTAAGACATAGTGTCTGATTATCAAGCCACCCTTAGACTTTTAAACGGTTACATCTTAGCTATACAATTATTTTGCTGAAAAATAGTATACAGCATGGTAATAATTAAAAGTGAACCAGATATTTTTTTTCCAAAAATTAATTGAAAACATGATGTAATAACTTGTTTAAAAATGCATCTGTTTCAAAACCAGAACAAAGGTAGTCGGAAAAGAGGCGCGGGTTTGCACTATATTGCACTCACCCCTTCATTTATTACACAGTACATTTTAATCATTCATCAACACTCTCCCTGCTAAGATGATTTGACGAAGCAAGTAACTGTTCTCTTTGACTTACATCCCGAATGAATTATCCTGGAAATTGGAATTCGTGCATAGACTAAACATGTTTTATCAGCCATTGTAACAGTCGTTTATTGCCAAGGGCAAAATGTTCCCTGATTTGAATAGATATAGTCTTTCTATAAAACACATTAACACGCATACAGATATTCACATTAAGATCAAAACCTTATGTATTGTATTTCATTGATGAGAGAATCATATCCAAATGCATTTAAGTAAGCAGGTTTATCATAAGAAATCTTAACGTCGATATTTGGAACGTCATCCCTTGCCCGAAGACATTATGTCTACTACAACACCAACAGACCTGATTCACAGAACAAAATTAATGATAAATTTACTTTCATCAAAAATCAGTTGTGATAATAATTTGTTAAAATTTCTCTGAGAAATTGGCAGGAAAAAGTAAAAAATAGAAAAACGTGCCAAACAAAAGGTTCTTCTTTAACCTACTTTCTGTTAAGGAAAAAACACATGTGATTGTGTCTATTGCTAACATACGTTAATACTCTTGGGCATAATTGTCTGGTCAGACGACTGTAAACACATCTGAAAGACACATACTCACTTTGCATTAGCAACTGGTTGCACGAATATTGAAGACCGTTTAATAGGTCTTATCTGATCTTAAAAATAGGCTATTGTTAGGGCTATTGTCTTGCGAAAAAAATGTAACGGGTTGTCCTATGTTATCGATTGCCGTTTTTCTCATTTAATCATGGCACATTATCACAAATTTAGGTATACATGAGATGTTCAGTCTACAACAGCTTTGACTTTTGAGTTTGCTTTGAAAATTCTCCTACAAAATGTGTTAAAATGGTTTACACTGCTATACTTTGTCGGAAATTAGAGTTTTGAAGTTTAGATCATCCGATCGTTTTCAAACTTCACCAGCTTATGTAAATATTATTATAAAATTAGTTTATTCGTTTTTTGTTGTTGGAAGCGCAATACGTTAACTTTAATTAGAATGTCGTTGTTTTTACGATGAAATATTTGTGGGCATAACTGGAGGGATATGCGACACTATACTTATGTTTGCAAATCGTTTTATTTTGTAAAAAACCCTAGATACACCAACAAGGAACAACGAACCGCCAGTACATCATGGAACAAGCTAAGCAAACAATAGTATCAGCCTGTCATTATAGCTCGGCTCTGTTACAACCACCGGCTATAGACAAGTAAGCAGAGTCAGGATTATTGTCATATATGCCGCTGCACCTGTCGCACCCTTTGGCTACAGCTAAAATCATTACCCAACCGAAGTAAAAAAAAATATTTAGGACGGCATATTCTCTTCAGATAAAAGCGAAATATAGTAATTCCATATTATAGTTGTTTTTAAAGTTGTGCACCTATTACGAAATACCATAGAACATATTTTTGATTATAGATGTGGACAAATATCCTCTTAGGAGGAAGGGCTATCCCTTTGGCTATTAGTTGTATCACGAGTGGGCGCAAAGACCCACGAGTGATGGCCAGTGGTACATGGCCCCATGTACCACTCCTGACAAACTGTCCTAAATTTGACAGGATAACTAAAACAGACCATTGCATGTAACATTTGTTACATTTGTGGTTTATTTGTCAAAGACCTCCTATGTAGGTAGAAATGACGAGAATACAAATACAATTAAAACAGGTTGTCTTTCATTGATCAAAGTAAATCACCAGGCTAATAAGGCAACAAGGACAAGGAGGTCATTCAGACATTGTAGCTCTTGAGGGAAAACATTGCTGCATATATGCATGGTTACTAGAAATATTTAACATTCTGTCTCCTTCACTAAATGTATCAGTATGAATAAATATCATAAATTGTTAAGTATTAATCAATCATTTTCAGAGCATTTCGAATGTATCTATTCTCTCTTTGGAATAACAGCAAATAACAACAAAAGAAAAAGAAAATTGAGACTAGAAAAGAAAATCCATTCTGAAAATGACATTTCTTTTTCTTGTCATCATTGAATTTTATCAATTCGACAGGGTTAATTCCCTAAAAAAAAATCAAATATCGCAAATGTCAAGAACATATTTTGACATTTGATGGAAGAATGAAAATGTCAAACGCTAAGTACTTTTACAACGACGAAGTCATTTGACTTGGAAATTCGTATATCAATAAAAGCAGTCACTGGGTTTTATTAATCAAGTTTTGATTCAATTTTGAAAACCGCAATAAACTATGTAAAACACCAGTTAAAAATGCCCCATTAATCTTCTTACTGAAACGATCGACTAATTTAATCATCACAATCTATATTTAAAAAAAAACATCCACGATATCTCGTTTGAAACGCAAAATCTGAAAAGTTATGATTAATTGGGTTTTTAATGCATGCCTAACTGTTTCTGTAAAATAAAATAAGTCGTACATAACTAAAATATAACAAAACATATAATGGTCGTTAATCAGCAACATACTCTGACCAGTAATGCAAACACAACCGATTAGAAAATGTATTGATTCTATACAATTCTATGTTCTTTGATACTTTTATACCATTTTATGTCATCCAGTTTGTTATGTGCAGGCCTCGGTTGCAGTCAAGGCAACAAGAAAGTCGAATGTGAAAATCTTTTTAGAAGACGTGGCACCAAATCAGCTTTTATTACAATATAAGCAACCTTTTCTAGTAAGAGCAATTAGCATGTAGCTATAGCAGTAGATGAATTTAAATGTTCTTATTAAAGTTGATAAATTGAAACCACTTGCAGGACCACTTGCAGGAGTGATGAATAAAAAAGAAAAAGATGAATTGACAATCTTGAGTTTTCTTGGAATGAGAACATCAAAAAGGGTTAACACAGATAAAAGTACCGGATCATGACAACTTATGTCTAGTCGATGTGCAAATAGCTCGAGCTACAATACGTCAAAATGGTTCTGTCCTTCATATTGAGCTCCTCCATGGCAAAAACATCAATGAAGCCTGGAGTGTTTTTAAAGACAAATACATTGAGTGCATTCATAAATTTGTTCCTAGCAAAAGATCCAGAAAACGTGAGAGAAA
>JXSR01S000614.1:170535-182082 GCA_000969725.1 Ophiothrix spiculata | reverse complement strand
TAATTTACCGAATACGTTATGATAATAATTAACTTGATTTTTACATGTACTTTTAATTGCTAATTTTTTGTAGCATTAGACTGGTTGAACAAGACCCGTGGCGTCTATTATATTCGGCGCTCTACTAGTTTAATTTTCACTATGAAGTGGATTTAGGCCCTTTTGGAAATAAACTATGGATTTAGGCCCTTTTGGAAACAAACTGAGATTTTTGTGCACTGGCAAGCTAAATTAAAGCAAGTTCTGGGAAAAATAGTTTGGTTTCATGAAATTACTACCATAGTACTACATTATGGCACCAATAACTATTGTTGTTCTTTTTGGGGATGCTTTCTTCATTTAGAGTTTATTTCCAAAAGGGCCTAAATCCATCTGAAAATCAGCAAACGGATAATTTCTTGCCATGTTTAATTTATTTTTGAGTTTTTACTGTTTTAAAAGTTAGGGATAGGTCCTCTCACTACAGTGACATCATTTATGGAAATCAAAACTTAATTGCTTATTTTTTATTGAGAGGTTTGTTTACACCCTAAAATGAATTTAGGCCCTTTTGGAAACAAACTGTAGTGGATTTAGGCCCTTTTGGAAACAAACACAGATTTTTGTGTACTGGTAAACTCTATGAAAGCAACTGTTGGGAAAAATGATTTGGTTCCATTAAACTACTACTATAGTACTACACTATGACACCAATAACTCAATTTTGACTAAAAGTGGATTTACGCCCTTTTGGAAACAAACTCTTCATATATACAGACATCCATGGTTCACCTATTCTATATTTAATATACCCTCATAAACCAAAGATAGTGAACAATTACAACAAACTAACTGTTGATAAATCAGTTATGGAGTCAAACTATTACAATCTTGAAGATAAAGTTATTTGCATACTTTATACATAACATGCCTAAGTTCAGGTTGACTTTGGATTGATGTTGAATTACTTTTGTTGCCAGTAACCAGTCACATCTTCAGCTATAAATGTGTTTTTGAAATAAATATGGAAAAAATTCCCCATCTTGCTCATTACAAAATGGCTGACAATGGAAAATCTGAAGTTGATCCCAAACATTTCTGAATGCTGTAAAATCCCTTTCTATCATGCAAATTCAATAAAACTTTGCTGATTGTTGAGACAAATACTTAGGCATTGGAGCACAATTAGGCCACAACTTTCTGCGGCCAGCCACAACCTGGCCACAGCCTTGATTTTCTAAAATTGCAACCATATGCTTGATTGTTCACCCCAAGATTGTAAAATATTCATTACAAGTGATGAAATCATTTAGAGGTGTATAATCAAGCCTACGGTCGCCATCTTGAAAAATCAAGGCTGTGACCAGGTTGCGGCCGGCCGCACAAAGTTGTGGCGTAATTGTACTCCAGCGCCTTATTTGTATATTGTAATCTAAATAGATCAATTCATAAATGGCAAAGATTGAATGTAAAGGATTGGGAATCGAGCATTGCCACAAATTGGAGAAGCATCTCATCGTTCCAAAAGGTAAGAAATTCAGGGGGTGGGGAAAATAAGGTTAAGGAAAAGGGGTGAATCCTCTCCTTAAAAACTGAAGTTGAGGATATAGGCCAATCACTTTGTAAGAGAGCTTGGGACTCAGACATGCATACACAGGTCATCTCTCAACCTTATTTTATCTGAGATTACTGTATAAGTGGTATTTTTCACGTTACATTTATTTTTCGCGCCGTGCAAAAATGAAAAAAGCGCAAAAATAAATGTACCGCGGAAATTTATGTGTATTTGTTGCAAAGGAAATTCATACTAACCCAATGTTCACGTGCGCAGAAATACAAATGTGCAAAATGGTCCAAAATTGGCTGTGCACGAAAATTACTGAGCGCAACAATATTGGCGTTTACAGTACCTTATGTTTAGCCACAAGGCTTTGTGTAGCGGTTAGATTCTTGCCATAATCAGTGGACCCTGCTGCCGGCAAGTGTTCCTGTATCCATTGCATCTCAGCATTGATACCTCGAATGAAGTCTTGCAGTTTATGAGAATCCTCCAGTTGGGCTTTACGCCTCTTTGCTGGATCACCAAGCTTTGCAAACCTGCAATGACAAAATGTGATTATTTGTCTTGTTTATATATTTAAGAACTTACTTTTTCTGTTACAAACTTTCATTTTTAAGGCGTAGACTTTAAACCCGGAAGCCTTTATGTTCTACTAAAATTAAGTATGATCCTACCGTAATAGAATACCGTCGATCACCACAATTGTAAGCTTAAAATCAGGGCTGCTTAGATCGTCAAAAAATGGGAATTTTATTCTAAGTGTAGATTGCATTACGGAATCAACCCCGGGGAATCAACCGAAGTCATATTTATGTAAAACTATTTATATTTCTTTACTTAAGAATCAAATAATTCCACTTGCTGTACTTAATTTGTTTTTAAAATACACATGGTTTGGTTTACTTAAAGGGATTTAGTCAAAAAGGAACCATATTTCTTTCACTTTGTTTATGTTTTTTCATGATTTTATGATTTATAATACACAGATGGTTTTACATTCAGCAAAATCTCTAAACCGGCCGTAGTCCATTTACACGTTCGACAGTGTTACTCCTCGGTAAGACTCCTTTTTGTAATATTATTTACTATAAAGCCTTTTTTGATATTGTTTCTATATATCTTATGAACTGGTCAATAAACTGCCAAAACCGATTGTCCTTTTATTGTTGTCTTAGATCAGTGTGAAGTTGTGCAAGAATAAAACAGCTAGAGACTAGTGTACATCAACCTAAGTACCATGCACTTTCCTTACTGTTGTGTTTTAAGTTGACTGGTTTTATTAAACTGTGCAACAGGAGAGGATATGTATCCCATCATGCATTGCTTCCTATGGGATATTTGTATAATAAGTCATATGAGTAGTTAGTGTTGACTACAATCAATCTCATAGAGAGCAATGCATGATGGGATAAACAATATTTCTCTTCTGTGCAACTATCGTCCAACAATTATCTTCAGTTTCTGCCCATGTTACCTTTCAGTGATATCTGCTGTCTTTATCGCTACCCTCTCAGCATCAAAGTGGCCCTCCTTTGTGATGTTTTGTGCCTGCGCAACGATTTGATTGATTTTATCTGCTTGTACTGTCATCTCATTCTCAAGAATCTACAATAAAAGATGAAATAATATTTAGAATTTAGTCACCCCCTGTTTCACTGTTCAATTTCAATTCAAATATATATCTGTGTTTGGGTGCTGTTATTAAATGAGACCATAGGCAGAAGACACATGTCTTCCATACTGAGATAGAACAAATTGGGGTAACAAATGTATCACTTGGTAACGGCACAAATATTAATTAACAATGAACAATATGCATTTTTATCACAAATGTACCAAAAGTGTCTTCTGAAATAAAAAAAAAAGGCAACCAAGTCAAACAGGTAATATCTAACTGTATTGAGGATAAAGTTAGGTGCAGATTTGGTGTGCACCTGATTTCGGTTTTTTAGACTTAAAAAACATGCAATATGGCTGTATATTACTTTGGGTTTCGACGATTTCAAGGATATATGTCAACCAAGTGATAAAGGTATATATATCTAACCAAAATTCATGATGCAAAATATGAGACAATGCAGTATCAATCTCTAAAATAACTGAAAAGAATTGCATACCTGTTGACTTTTAATCAACGCCTTGACACTTCTCAAATCGTGTCCTACATCCTCTGAAGCCAACATCTTCTCCATCTCGTCAATGTTCTCCTTAGCATCCTCCAGCGCTCTGTTGAGTTGGTGTTCCTTCACGGCTTGTCTTAGCTTGGTACCTTTATCATTGCTGTGACTCGTTAGATCCGTCCAGCGACGGTTCAGACTGGCAAGCTCTGATTTGATGTTGTTGGACTTGAAGTTTTTATTTGAAATCAGGATTTTTCCTGCCTGTGAGTGAAAGGATTATATGATTTCGGGTAAGGAGCATTATCAATATAATAATCATGGTCTCAACTTACTGTGCTATAACTAAAAATTATCTCTATCATTGATTCTTTGAAAATTTTTATCAGGAATGTCAGAGGTTCTGCTTGTTTTGATAGATTGACTATGAGCATATTAAAATTAAATGGGTATCCAATACTTACATACTAGTGGATATCAGTCTCTTTAACAAAATATTGAACATTACCTACTGGCTATAATCACTCTACTCTAGAAAACAAGGGATAATCATAAACCTCTTTTCACAAAAATTTGAGAGGTTTTGATTAGTCAAGAGCAGTCACATGACCATTTATAAATACCATTCATACATGTTCTATTATGTGACGCTCCACATCAGGCTGTGCATAACGGCTCATCGGCTTGACGAAAAAGACTGTTTTATGGCCAATTTTTGCCTAGACTTTAACATTTTATAATGGGATATGTGTGAACAGGATTCATTCATATTCCATGGGCAATTGCTTGATTTTGTCCTCAGGCACGATGGCGAGCGTTGCTTCATGATTCTGAGCACCATCTTGACCTCGGACAAAGTCAAGCGATTACACAAGAAAATATGAATGAACCCCTTATATATTTAAGCATTTCACAATATTACCGGTATCATAAACCAGAGACAAAACATCTTAAATGTCAACAAAGGATACTTACATTTTCATATAAAAATGTCAAATAAAAACTTTTCATTCATTCATTCATTCAAAACTTTATTTCAATATGAAAACAACGTAACAATTAACTTAAAAACTAAAACGTATGCAAGCTATGTTTCCAATATGGTTTTGACAGTCCTTTCTGTTGTCTTTCTGAATGTATGTTAATTAATTTCAAACTATTTTACACAAAGTTTGACCGAAATTTTTTATCACAAGTCAATGTAGCAAACAAAATATGATGTATTATCACAAATTTTGAAAATATTATAGCTTATAAGCTGATATCATACTATTATGTGAATTTTGCAATGGGTAACAACCATTTTGGGACACCCTATATGTCACTTACCTCATTGACTTTGTCCAAGCTGTCTTTATGAGCTGCCAATTCTGCCTCAAATGCCTGGTGGTATTTCAGTTTGCCTTCCACGTTTGTAAGCTCTCTATATGACTCATCCTTTGCTATACGCATTTTCTCTGCTACCCATGTTGATAACTGGAATTTTTATAACAAACAAATATATTTTTTATTCTAAACTCAAACTAAGCTATATAAACTATTAATACTATTTTTATTCTTGGAAATGTCAATCTCAATAAACAGCACCAAAATCTGCCATAAATATACCGAGATTAGCTTACATGAACAAGATTCTACCCCCACAAATTAAGCAGGTATTGAAATTGACATAATTCCGTGCACTACCGCTAGCGGTACTGCACACATCCGCTTGCAAATGCAGGCTCCGCTTCGCATCTCCGCTAGCGGGACTACCATAAAATATTTGCTCTCCCGCCAGCAGGCACAACAAATCCGCCTAGATTCATTATAACATTAAACACGCGGACATGTTAACTCTGCTTCGCATTCCCGCTAGCGGAAGTGCAAAAGAAATTGTGCAGCGAAAATAGCTCCGCTTTGTAATTCCGCTCGCGGTAATGCAAGAAATTATGTGCATTCCCGCTACCCATACATTATCATGATTATCATGGAAAAAAGTTTAATATTTGACACATGATCCTTTTATTCAAACACGCGGAAATGTAAACACTGCTTCGTAATTCCGCTAGCGGTATTACAAAAAATCATGTGCATTTCCGCTAGCAGGTAAAACAATTCCTGGGAACAAGCCTACATTCGACACGCGGGAATACTAACCCTGGCGCGGCTTCGTAACACCAGAAATTGTCGAGTGTGCATTCCCGCTAACTTCAATGATCTATTCCAGGATTTTTTTATCTTGGGATTGGTTTTCACAGAATGCGATTTTGTTTTCAAACTATCTTCAAACTTGTGGTAATTAATAGTCTCATGCCTAACTTTTTGAGCATGACACATCGGGTTGAATTCATATCTTGTTTCTATTAACGACTTTTCAAACAAATAATTGACATTTTGACCATTATATAGGCCTACTTCTGAATCAATTCTTGAGAAACTATAGAAGCTCACCCACAATATAATCATGATTAATCATGTTAATATTTAGAACTACATGTCACATCTCCGTATCTGATATATCGATTGGATGTTTTTGAAAGTTTGATTGACATTGACAATGATGGCGGCATGAAAACTTGACCTAGCCCTAATTGATGCATGTATAAATTGCCGATTAATAGGCCTACTTTCAAAAAAAGGATTATCTTGGAGGTGCAATCAACACAGCCTAATTTCATGTGATTAATAACCAGTTTGAAATGGCCAAATCCTGCTATTGTTCCTTTGAATTGATTGGTGTAATAAACAACAAAAACTTCCTTGGATTTACGAACAATGGAAGATTTAAAATGTCAATTAGGCTATAGGCCTATTATAAAATCTCACATAATTTGAAGCGACGCAAATGAGGGCCTATAGGCCCTAAGTAAAGCACGGGAAAAGGAGATATACCTTTAAAATAAAGTGAATTAAATTACAAAATAATTTGTTGATACCTTCCGTATATTCATTTTAGGTAGGAGGGATATGTTTAACCGCTAGAGGAAATGCACAGAGAATTTAACATCTCCGGTAGCGGAGATGCGAAGAGGAGTCGACATTGTCAAGTTCCGCTTCGCGGAAGTGCAAACGGATATTTGCAGTACCGCTTAAAATGAAGTAGAAACTTTGTTTATACGTTAGCGGAGATGCAAAAAGATAGTTGCATCCCCGCTAGCGGAAATACGAAGCGTAGCAAACACATCCGCTTAGACGGGATTGCACAGAAAAACGCGCATTTCCACTTGCGGAGACATAAAGCAGAGAAAGTAATTTCTCTACCATCAATCGAAGGAAATGCACAGAAAATTTTGCTTCTCCGCCAGGGGAAATACTTAGTGGAGTCGGCACTTCCGCTTAGCGGCAATGTAAACAGATTTGTGCATTACCGCTAAAAGTGTAGGGGGAACTTTTTAAACTTATAGCGGAAATCCACAGAAAACTTTGCATCTCCGCTAGCGGAGATACGAAGTGGACCCGACATTTCCGCTTCGCGGAAGTGCAAACGGTTATGTGCAGTACCGCTTCGCGGTACTGCAAATTTTGCTGTTCCAAAAAATAGTTCAATTAAGGTCCAAAATTGTCTGCTTTCTAAACTTCAAAATCTGTGTTTTACCCCGCTGCTTTTTTTTTCGAAAGCTTAAATTTTATGATAATAACAGAAGTTGATTCTTGAGATTAAAAACCTATTTGCTTATTTTGTTTTGTTATGATTCCACTTGTAATACTTATTAGATTTTAGTCTAGCATATTGACTAAGATAATGTTTTTTCATTAATTTTGGCAGATTTGTTGACATTTTTATTATTTTTTTTTCCTAGAGTTGCGCTTTCCACATTTTACCCCAGATACCACAATTATTGCTGAAAATCTGTAACACGGAAAACTTTGGACCTTTTAATGAAACAAACAAATTTTTAAAAAATCCCAAGAAAGTAACACTGTGACCAAATGCTCAAACATGCATAACAAAATGAAAAACATCACTTCAAGTAGTTTGGATCACACAGAGCGTCCCATTTTTAGTAGAAAAAACAGACTGTAAATGTACTTTGTGATAATAAAGTACATAATAAACATGTTTGCGGACTGGAGTTGAGTCTATCTGCATGGTAAGAAATTTAATTCCTTGTAGAACAGAAAAAACCCTCTGGTAAATAAGTTTGATCCCTTTAACTTCTGACCTGTCTTTGTTTGCTTATTTTACTACAATTTATTTAGATAATAACAGCCAATACTGTATAAGTGGTTTATTTTGCGCTATTCACCAAGCGCGAAAATAAATGTAGAGCGAAAAAGTGGTATATATATACCGCCGCACGTTAAAAAATCACAAGCGCGAAAATAAAAGCGCGCAAAATGATTCAAAATGCTCAAAATTAGACTTGCGCGAAAATAACTGAGCTCGAAAATATTGGCGTTGACAGTATTTTACTATAATTTATTCAAATAACAGCCAATACATACTTCATCTGCATCTCTACAGAATTCCAAATAATCCTTTGATTCCAGCAACTTGTGCTGCCTCCTGTTGCTCTTCTCTCGTACTTTTCTTCTTCTTTCAAGAACTTCATCACAGCGCTGTCTTATACTGAAAATTGAAATGAAAACAAAGTAAGTTTATAGGCCTCTGTCAAAGAAAATCTATAGCTGTGAAGATTAATTCACAACTTGTCTCAATGATACTTTGGTCAAGTGTTCCGGATCTCTTTTTATTAGCTTAAATAATGATGATAATAATCATGAACATTTATTACAAGCTGCATTTGGCCAAAGACGATCATGGTGCTGGCCATTATTAGTAATATTATATTATGCCATTATTAGTAAATCATTCCAAGCATTTTGCTCAAACTAGATTTTGACTACAGCCAAGGCCAATTTGGCGCTAAACCTATAAGCGCTTACAAATGTAATTTTCACCAACAGCTCCCCAATGCACTCAGGTCGGAGCAATCAAGATATCATGCCTTGCCCAAGAACTTAAACCAATGGCCATAGCGGGACTTGAATTCAGAATCTTTTGTATTAAGTCACCCTCTCTCCTACTGGTTTTACACCACCAATTATATATCGCTCATGACTAGATTCAGTGTTTATTTCCAAAATCGAGGCCGTCTTTACCAGCTAATTCCTAAAATAAAGATGTGAAAAATCAGAAAATGTGATTTACTTGGTCATTTTTTATTTTAAATGTGTTGTTTAGGTATCTGTGTTATCAGAAAGATATAAAAGAAGCAAAAATCCCAATATTTTTTGAAGATTATTGTGTCTTTATTTTTCTCCCCAGGTCTGAATGGACAGACTGGCAGCACCGTGAATTTCACTGGAGGACGGGGTTAGACTCCAATTCCAGGCTGCTTACCGGAAAATCAAGCCGGACACCTTAGGTAAATTTGGCCATTTTTTAGTGGTTTTTGAAATGAATTTTGAGAAAAAAGACATTTCAGGAGATGGTACTCAAAAGAAATATGTGAAAATCATGGTCAAATTGAAGGAATTTACATGTAAAAACATAGGAAATGTCATTGGTGGTGTAAATCCTACTGCATCATAGATTAGTTAGGCCTAAGGCCAAGTTAGAAAATATAATAATTTCTCGTCCAAATTTTTTGAGGATGAGGAGGGTAAGGATTTACTTACCTTGTAAATACGGGACATCCTGTTTTTAACAGATATTTAAGAGTTGGGAAATCCCATAAAGATATGGGAATCCAACCAAATACGAAACAGAAACGCATGTATAGACTGCATAAGAGAACATTTCAAGATCGATTAAGAAGTGTAGATTGTGAAATAACTTGGATTTTCAGTGAAATTTTTTGGGAAAAAAGAAAATTTGTAAAAAGAGAAAAAAAAAAAACCTTTTTTGATGCGGCAGCCAAAACGGATGCGTACGAGGACAAGAAAGTATTATATTTTTTACTTGGCTTAAAAAAAGAACTTTGCCTCAGGTTCCTTGGGCACAAAACCAAAATTCTATGTGTTTTTCTTTTCTTTGTTTTTTTGTTGAAAATGTAGTCTTTTCTTCATAATCTTCAGAATTAAAATTAATACAATCGCTGGATGCTGGGGCAGATGTATCATAGAGACAATTTCTTGTTTCCCTATACATTACTTACTAATCCTTAGAGTAGTGCCCAGCACTGATCAGCTTGTTAGCCATATCTTGCAGACCTTGTAGCCGCTCTTCTTGCACAATAAGAGTGTTCTCAAAATCCTCATGACGCTTGATGAGATTACCTACACTGTCAACCGTCCCCTGAAATATGAGCAAAATATTAAGTTATGCTATTTATCAATGGACAGAAGAAGATATACCTATAAGGTCCTACCAAAATCGTAACAGTAACTGTTAAATTTAGGTAGGAACTTAAGTTCACTTGATTCAAATTACAAACTCACATCAAAAATATCTTAATTATTACTCGCAAAACCATCAAATTGAAAGATTCAGTCATTTATAGGTTTCCATTTACAGGTATTGTGTATAATGGCAAAGAAATAATTGGGTTTAAAACTGTGAATCAATCATAGTAATTCTAACATTAGAATTGTGGGTGTGGCACTAGACTTAAAGTATTTATCAGATTGATCTCAATGACATCAGAAAAAACAGGACTTCTTCCAGGTTGCCAAAATGAGGTGAAGAAACTACTTGTCCGGTCTCTTCAAAAGCTTTGTAATTATGTCACTACAAAAAATTATAAACGTGTAATCAGTTGCTATGAGTATTACTCTTTGAAATTGGATATTTTTATTAAAAAACAAAAGTAACTTCCTCTTTACTTTAGTGAGTTAAAATAGTTTGATTAACAATGACTTTTAAATGTCAAATAAAGATGAATAATCTATTCATTCTACAATAATTAAGTATTTTTATGTATGAACCAAGTTTAATATAGCTATAGGAATATAGAAATAAATTTGTTGAATATTCTATACCTCCATGGGCAGAAAACAACAAAGTGACATTCATGCATACAATGGATAGGTTGAGACTATGCGCTGCGGAAGTACTGACATTTCTTGCATATAATAACCCAACATGTGTGATCTAGTTCCAAACAAATGATCATGCTGATAAAGGTTCCATTGGTCACACATATTAATTCAATAGAGTACGCAAATATGGAACTCACAATACCACACAAATCGGGTCATCTTTTCACTACCTTTTTTCACAAAAACTGCAAAAAATAGAGACAGGGATGACCTTCTAGTCTGTTATAAGATTCTTTTCCAAAACATGTTGGTGTGATGATGCTAACTTTTGCTTGATTTGGATTCAAGAATACTAAAAGTATAGTAGAATTTATTCCCTATAGACTTTACGTGAGGTAAAAATGCCCACCCTATTTGTTTGGAACCAGTGGCTTAAGAGTCCTTCCCAACAAGTGATTTAAATGAATTATCATCTGTCACTTCCACAGCCCATGATATGAATAGAATAGATTTTACCAGTAAATGATTAATATATAGAGAGATGTTATTCAATTTTCACGGTAGAAATAATTAATATTCATAGAATAAGTTATAGATATTCATAGAAAGAATGTATTGAAAGCATACTGTTCCATTTGTACAGGATTGTGACCATAATTTAAACATCAAAAACAACCTTGAGGAATAAAGGATTCTGGTCTGACACAAATTCGAAGTCAACCGATTCTTTGGTATTTTTACAGGATGACTTTACCATAATTGTTAAA
This sequence comes from Ophiothrix spiculata, assembly GCA_000969725.1. Lineage (NCBI taxonomy): Eukaryota > Metazoa > Echinodermata > Ophiuroidea > Amphilepidida > Ophiotrichidae > Ophiothrix > Ophiothrix spiculata. The sequence goes on along the minus strand of JXSR01S000614.1, from coordinate 170,752 downwards.
CTTAAATTGCAAAACTTGGTGTTGTCGATGCTGCTTAATCAGGATTCTCATAGACGGCGATTTTTGGATAATATTCCATCAGGGAAGTGGGATATTTTTTGCAAAATATCTGAAATCTCTCACTAATGCATACCTGCCAACATTTGAAAATGAAAATGAGGGACACTTTTAGAGTTTGAGTCCAATGGCAGCGGAGCGAGCAGCACGAGTGGAGCGT
>JXSR01S000614.1:131148-151758 GCA_000969725.1 Ophiothrix spiculata | reverse complement strand
GCAGGGAATCTACGCCTCCTATACTCTATAAACCTTGGAAGTATGCAACAAGCAATCAGACTCTGTTACGAGATCCATAGCATATCCCTTGTATTCTACAACATGGTGATCTGGTGGTTTTGTATTGTGTAAGAGACTAGCAATGATTGATTAGGATTGATTAAGACCAAATCACTCCGTATTAATGTTTTTTTACATGAATTGTTCATGAGTTTGGTATTTTTTAGGCTAATTTTGTTGCAAACACATGGATAAACATTGAACATCATTTCATTTCAATATTCAGTAAGATTGGGTACATTGTTATGATTTGAGAAATACGGACTAATTTACTTCCCCGTATGGTCACATTGGTTTATGTGCGTTAATCAGCTGCTTGTTGCATACTTCAAGATTTACAGAGTATAGCTCTGTGTCAGATTTACACTAATTCTTTAACAGAGGTTAAACCTCTAAACCCTGAAGTATGCAACAAGCAATCAGACTCTGTTATGGGATCCATAGCATATCCCTTGTATTCTACAACATAGCAGATCCATTAAAAATTCATACTCCCCTGTTAAAAACATTTTCAAAATCTTCCCGAAGTAGGGAGAAGATTTCAAGTGAATTAGCCCAATCAATCAAGTGTTAATTAAAGAAGAAAATACATAATTAAGCCTGTTACCAATCATAAAGAAATTAAACATTGCCCTTTTCAATTTCAAAATTCCCAAAAGAAAGAAGAGAGAAAACTTGCATAAAGACACAAATTAGAACTTGTAAAAATACAAAACATTAAAATGAAGACAAGTTAAGGTCAAAATAATAAAGAAAAATTCAAAATTTCAAAGATAAAGAAATGCAACATATAAAATGGTACAAACTACATCAAAATACTAAAGAATATAACATGCAAATAAAAATAGTAAAGCCAAGACAATTTTTTTTTGAAAAAAATATTTACAAAATTCAATTTCTTAAGAGTTTAAATAGCATTTTCTATCCTAAATACAATTTAATATTTCCTAAAATTTACAAATTCTTGACAAATTTTCAGAAAGAAGGACATCTCATCCGCAAGCTACATTCAAAGGTCTTTTTATTTTCATTTTCCTGCAAATTTTTCCAATGGACAGTCAAAACATGCAGTTTATTATAGCAAAAAGCATTAGCCAAAAATCGACCTAAAGGAGAGAAATTCATTATATGAAAAAGATACAGACAGACATAATCGTTGCACAATCAAATTGCCCACACTGCCCCCTTAAAAAGAAAGAAAATGTACTAAAACAGGGTAAAAAGAAAGTTTTGAAAACAGGGACAATTTGGGAAAATACAGAAAATTTGCCCAATAACACTGAGATAAACAGTTATAAGCATCTTATCCAATTACCTTTATAACGCTCATTAATCTGACATCAAGCTAAACAATCAAATAAATAATGATTATTTTATACTTGACAAAACATTTTTAATTAGTTAAAATTGTTAATGAATGAATAATTGTCAGGATTAATAGTTATCAAAATAAACAGAAAAATTATTATATTTTTATTGATTAAGTTCACCCGCGTACTGCATCGTTTAACTCGAGTGTAACACGCGCGGCCATCAGCATTTAAAAAGCACTGGTTACGTACGTAAATAAGTTGATTTTACCATCAACAAGATTAGTAACAAGCGTCGGCTCCAAAAACTCCATGAACGGAAAAACTTAATCCTCCGAAATACTGTATGCTGGATAGTTGATGATAAGGCTAAGTCTATTGACTCAACATGATTATAGTATTGGTTTCTATTTTGAGCAAAAATATTTAATCATTAAGGCTGGGGTAGACCTTCAAGTAGCATAAACATGAAAGTATACATTTTTAAAAGTGGATTTTTACCCAGAACATAATTGTGATATTGGGTTTTGACCTAAAATGTCAATTTTGACAAAACATGCCAATAAACATGCTTTTTGCCCCAAAAATTTCTGGAAAGCCTTATTTTGCATTTGTGTAAATTTTTTTGCTTTTTGGAATTTAGAAACATATGTCTAGGAAGGGTTTTCTCAAATTTTTGCTTTTTATCTTATTTTTTGAAAAATTGCTAAAAATAAGCCAAATATTGCCATTTTGGTGGAAGCAGTGGGAATTTTTACATTTTTTGTAGTTTCAATTTCCTTATCATATCAAATCAAATAACCTACTTTCTCCTTCATCCAAACTTCAAAATCATCACACTCTCTATAGAAGGTGAAGAGTCTAATGGCATCGTTGAGGTAGCGTTTCCGTGCCAATGCTAGCTTTTGAAGACGTCTGTAGGTGCCATCAATGCCATGTTGCCTGAGTTCAACATTCTCTCTGTCAAAATGCAGTGCTCTTTCTCTGCGAACTGTATAGGAACATAAATGTTTGCAATTCATTAAAAAAGAAACTAAATAAAACCCACTTTGGCCTGTATTCCAGAAAGGTGTTAAGCTAGACTATGGTTTTAATTGCATACAGCTGTCCAGGAATTATACGCATCATTGCAGCTTTCAAGTGGAACAGTTCAATGAGCCGTGCTGTTGACGGGAAAATAAAACTGTGGTTTAGCTAAACACCTTTCTGGAATAGGGGTCTTATGTCTAAACCATTTTTAAAAAGTAAACAACAGATCAAAGCATAAAATGCATATTGACTATTTCAAGCCACATATTAGCTCTTAGGCCAATACTTCTTTTTTAGACAAACAAATTCTTCCACAAAACAAACTCACAATGTGCATAGCTCCAAGTTGATGTGATATTGTGTATAACACACACACCCACACACAGAAAATGCTTTTTCAAAAGCACTGGCAAAATTGGTCAGAGTTTAAATTTGCAAAACTTGCAATGTGTAGTGCCCGAGTAGCACCTCAAGGTCGGTTACTACGTCATCTGTTTCTGAAGTTTATCATATAAAAGAACTGTTAGTTTATAGTTTACTTCAAAATGGGCTATTCAAGAAGTTATTGGCATTAGGCTCAGTCATGGATTCCCAAAAGTCCTAATATTATTTTAAAACTGGGAAATCCTAAAAGAGATTAACCAATTTGTTTCATTCTGATATAATGGCATGCAAGTCCTATAAACTATTCAGATACAATTCAGTGAAATTCTCAAAATTCTTAATGATATTGACTAATATAGTAAAAGACATATTGGGATTCCAAAATTTTGCTATTTCATGACTAACACCTAAAGATGAATAATAATTATAAATGTTACAGTATGATGAGGAAAACCTGTTCTTTCTGGGTGGGAACACATTGCAACATGGCTAAACATCAGACCATTCAGATCAGTCATCGCTTAACAAAGCAACAGAACAGAATTAATTGTTCTCTGTAACCTTAACCTTGGCACATACAACATGATGAGGTTTTCTTTGGCAAGAGTTAAAGAGACTTACCTAGATTCCACTTAGAATAAAAAACTTATGGAAATGTTCTAAACAAAGCTTAAAAGTGTAGTAAAATAAAAAAAAAAGTACAAACATTTAAACAGGATTGGCTCAAATTGAGAGATAATTAATTTACAATATATCATTCTGTGATGGGGTGGGTGGTGCGCCTATTCTGTGTTTTCTAAATCCTAAGTTTGTACTTCAGATGGATTTACCAGATGAAAGATCAACCAAAGCTCCTGGAGATCATATAATACATATTAAAAGAGAAATAAATTGTTTACCCATCACAGGTGTAGAGACAAGATCTTTTTAAGAATTGAAACTAGAGACACTGTTTGCACACCATTTTTTGCTGCTGCCGGCGAAAATTAAAGTTGGTCAAGAATTGCAATTTTCTCCAATATTCCTCAGAATAATGTAAAATTACTGGTAGGTTATATTACTATAAACATATTCTATTGATTCATGTAAAAAACATATGTATATAGGTAAAAATTAGTGGGAAGAGTCTAGGCCAGTCCCTTTAAGTCAGCAAATTCCCAATATTTACATCACAAATTTGAATTTCTATTTTAGAGTGTGTCTAAAATTGCTGGAATATAACCCTAACAGAACCAAATCTCACTAAATCTCACTTTAGAAAATCACGAAAATGTGCTATGTCCAGATATGTCACAGACATATATGCAGGGACCAAATCGCTGGCCGGGCAGCATCTCTGCGGTGGCTTGCTACGGGTATCACTTGCTTGGGAAACGGGAGGTCCCTGGTTCGAATCCTGGTTTTCACCACCCTTCCCTTTTCGAGGAGATAGGCTAGAAACGAGGAAAGTTAAATGACCAGTTAGGCTTAACCAAATGAAAGCAACTTACAACTTGGTGTTCTAGACAGACTTGTATTTCTCTTCCTTTTCTTCTTGATCTGTTCCTTTCTAGTGAGTGTCTTGGTCACCTTGACCATTTGTGGCACCTTGACCTTCTTCTGAACAGTTTTCTTGACGATCTTTGGTCTGGTTTCTTTGACGTAGTTAGAAGGGACAAAACCTTCTGTGCCTTTTGCTGTCCGTACACTCCACCATTCATTGTTAGTCTTTTCTATAAGAATCATGACCTTTATAAAAAAATCAAAAATTAATAACATTATTGTCATCTGAAAAAATATTTTCATTCTAGGCAGGACCAAATCGCACCAACGTGAACAACAAATCAATAAAATCGATCATCAAGTCACACAGCAACAGAACAGACAAATCACGCGAGCTCAAGAGAATTGCTTGAGTTGCATTTGAACTTTAACCTCAGCTCACCAGACGCGCAAAAATGAAATGGTTTTCTTCAAGCGATTTTTAACAACACTGTCCAAGATTAGCTTAGACCAGAATCGTATGCGACGGATGACATGTATAAATTTAGGATTGTGTGTCTCTCTCTGAACCTTTTTAGGCGATCCAAAAATTTGTGGATATGCACATAGATTTGCATTCTCAGGCTTGCTATATTCATATTTTTATATGGGCCCAGCTGTTTATGCATAAAGTGCACCACTGACAACAAACTCACACATATTTCAGTTCAGAAAGTTGTGGTAACCCAATCTACTTCTCCCAACTTGTTCTCCATATGGTAGATATAATGGAGGTGGTGTGCATACTTGTACGCATTTGTTTTCACCTATGAATGACGACACTTACTTGACACAACTCCTTCGAAAGAGGCCAAAGACTCAAAAAAGAACAAAAATGAGCATGTCCTTTTTTACAAACGTGATTAAGTTTATCATCATAATTGTCAGACATTTTTTGAAAAACTTGACACGTTCTGCCCATTTATCAGAAAAATGTCCCGACTACCAGGTCAGTTTTGCACATAATGAAACTGTTTTCTAACTGAATACATACATCAATGACAACAAAGTCTTTTTATGAGGATCCTGATGAAACAGTGTCCATTGTTTCCAACTCTACTCACCTCTCCTTTGGCAATTTTCATCCCATGGCCAGAGTAAGCATATACAGATTTAACCTGGGCGTATTTTTTCTCCACAATTTCTTCTCTGATTTCTTCTTTTTCCACCATCTCCTCTTCCTCTACTTCATATGGAATGTCTACTAGCTCTGTAGTATACTCATCTTCTTTCACCGGTGATTGCTGTTCCTCTATCGCTTTAAGCTGAGCCTGAAAAAAACATTATATGCCAACAAAAAATGCATATGGTTAAATTTATAACAAACATTTGCAAGTACACTGCCGCTCTAAAGTATTTCCGCACAAAAACTATTATTCAGCCATATCTCAAAAGGTGTAAATCAAATTTTTCATCATTTTTTGACAGAATCTATATTGTACATGTATAATTATTGAAGTAACTATTCTGGAATTGCATTTATTGCATTTGAAAATATGGCATGTGATGCATATTACTACTTTCGTCAGAACATAAAAAAATTGAAGTTTATATACATTTCTGCAAATTTGTTTAAAACTTACAACCTGAAAATATTCTATCCTGTTACAAGGTAATAGTGAGGTTATGAAAAATTGATTAGTTATATAGTAATGAGATTTGTACTTGTGATGTATTTGTATATATGGTCCATGAAATCAGCAATTTTTATAGCAATGGAAGATCAAATATAAAAAGAAACATTGATTTATTCATATTGAATATATAAGTACCTATACTTGAATCTTTGATGGTTCTTGATCGCTTAATATAAAAAATGAGGTTTTTGGACGTTTTTAATTGTGCGGAAATACTTTAGAGCGGGTGTGTAACTTAATTGCTTACAATGCAGAATCTCCTATGCTCATGTCTCTGTTTAGTGTACTACAAAGAGCTTGAGAAGCTGGTCTAAGCTGCAATGGTTTTAGTGCGGGCTGTTAAGATTTGCAGCACTCCTAGTGGTGGTCAAAGGAACTGAAGTAATGTTAAAGAATGCGATGGAGTGACTTGGGTCACCGTGAAAATCAAACATTTGTTTGTTGAAGCTGTGAGGAGGAATAGCATTTAGAGAATTTTAATGAGCATCAAACACATGTCATATGTTGTTCATTGGTGATTGTGCAAATTTCTTGTAACATGTAGTTAGAAGCGTTGCATCATGCAGAAGGCGCACAAATAAACATCTCCATTTTATCAACCTTTTTACTAAAGCCTTCCACTCTCAAACAAATGTTGTGTAGTTACACAGGGTAAGTGAGGAACCGAGGTGTGTAATTTTATTGGTCATTATATGATCAGCCGTTCCAAAGGAGAAGTGAATCGTTGAGACCAAGGGTACTAGCGTAAGTTGATTATTTTTTCGACTTTATGGCAGGTACTTCCATTTGATATCAACACAACCTATGTGAAACATGTTATCCAAATGAGTTGTACACCATATAGCCGCATCTAGATAATTTTGAATTCATATTCCCTCTGTGGATAAATTAAAAACAACTTTCTATGGAGGGAATATAAAGTTTAATGGGTCAGTTCATTGCATTCTCCTTTATCATACCTGATTAGCCAAGTTCGCATCAATCATCTGCCGAGCCTTTTGGTTCAGCTTCCTGATGTCACTCTGGTAAGCTTGTATTTCTTCCTCAAGAGCCAGGTGTTTTTGCAGCAAAGATTTAGCAGTCGTTGGGTCTTTGCCATAGTCATCACTACACACTAGCGGCATCTTCTCCCTCATCCAGGACTCTGCCTCATTGGCATCGATGTAATACTGAAATGAACAGGCGGGAGTGACATTTGGTGATTACAATTAGGGGCCGCTTCACATCTCAACCGGCGGTTCTGGGTGGTTGCCATTGTTCATGACAATAGCAATCGCCCAGAACCAGCGGTTCCGGGTAGTCAACCGCGGTTGAGTTTTGAAGTGATCCCTTACCAATTAATGTGACATTTTTTGTAGATTTTTGTTACACATGATAAATGGAGTAATTCTACTCATAAATGCTTGTCAATTTTGAACAGATAATGGAACATATGCAGGTGTACCTTTTTATGTCTACCAGGGAGACATTTTTAGCCTTTTGTTCACCCTTGAAAACAGTTCTAGATATGTCCCTGAGAAGTAAGCTTCAGTGCTGATAAGTGGATAGAAACATAAAAATTTGATAGATTTTATTGTCACCACTACCAAGGGTTAAAGGAATAAGATTTTAAAATTAAGTAATGTTCCCTCGAACTTTTTTGAACTTGCACTAATAGATAAATTTTGAAAAAGTTGAAATAGTATGCAAAAATCACTATCTTAGACTGAAGACTGACAAATAAGAAAAACCATCGCACACTTTCAAAAATCTGATGTGTCAATTTTTGAAACTCCTGCACATATATTAAAGAAAGTACAGATAGGAAACAGGTCTATTTGCACCCTAAAAATTCAGCTAAGTTAGGGGATTGAGCAACTTGGGCGCCATTCTTGGACCAACGCTGCGCGAGTGCGTAGTGACTCAGAGTTCTGTCGCACGCTACTATTACTAGACTACAATGCAAAACACATCTTACATTTGTTTACAAAAAAAAAAAAAAAACAGCACTTGACTGGCTTGACAGCCGCATTCTGTCAAATTACCATTCTGTTACCAGAATCCGCTCCTACACCACTACACCACTGGAGCACCATAATGCCTTAGCAGGAACCCTGGTCAGAAGAGTCAATACGTACCTGATGTGATTGTGCAGCCTCCTCAAGTCGTATCCTCCTGGCCTCGGCATATTCATTGAGCTTCTCCCATTTTTGTTTCAAATCTTCAATCTTGTCTTGGATTTGTTTCTTGGCTTTGTGTTGCCCAGCAACCAAGTCTTCTCCATCATTTATAACCTCTTCTATGATTGTCTGTCTGGCTGTGATTTCTAGCTCCAAAGCCTAACAACAAAAATCAATTGTAATACATAATGTGAGTTAAAAACTGAAATAGAAACTTTAATTTGACAACCTTTCTGGGGGCCACTCAGGATACATATGTTCTCATCACCGAGCAGAAATCAACCTTTTTCATGCATAGTACAGGGTGTATAAAAAATGTCTAAAGATATATTTTTAAACAAACTAACATGGCAGTAGATGATTTATAGAAATGCCTATACAGAAATGCCTAATCTATCAAAATATATATTGGCATGATTACTTTTAATGTGACATCTATTGCATGCTTCAGATTCTCTTATAATGCAAAATTTTCTGATAACTTCCTGACGTTCAAATATATCAAGCACTTGTACGGAACTTGATTCATTTAAGAAAATTGCTAAGAAAAAGATATCACACAACATCTGCCTGTTTCATGATGACTACTGTACATCAAATGTCTTTGGCTGTTCCATATGACTAATCACATGCTAAAACTCACAATTCGAATATCACGCCTTGGCATAAGCTATTTAGGACCTGTGGCGAGTTTGTAAAAAGGCATAATATTTTTCAAGTGGTGTAAAATCTGATTGCATCAATCAATCTTTAAAATTTGTTTTGTAAATGGAAGATATTGAATTGGTCTTTTGGGGGAAATTAATAAAGTAATGCTAACACTTCTAGATTTTGTGTAAAAAAATCATAAAGTTGAATACTAATCATTTTGATACACACTGTAGCGGTCCCTGGGGACCATGAAAAGGGTTGTAATTTCATGCATTTTTGGATAAAAGGGTATATTTTTCATCAGTCGCACAGTCACTAGTCAGCATTTAGGGTATGTGTGAATTTGAATTTCAAAGACAAGGAAAATTCAAGTTATTGGGTTTATTATTAGCAATTATTTTAGAGATTTTATTCCCCTTTTTTTTATTAATCTGATAAATAAATAACATAAAGTGGATTTTGTTCTAGAAACAATTGTGTACCGTACTAGCTAAGTATATTATTAGGTCAGGGAAAAGGGTAGACTTTGTGAATACATGTCTGTGATAAGGGTTCCAGATCAGCACAAGATATCCGCGTTTAAGGTCTGATCTAGTAAGGCTTGCTCGGTGATGGCAACATTTGAAAGTATGTAAATGGCCACCTGGGAAAATTTAAAACGGGCAACCTGAACTTGCTGATAGTTTCTCAATGCTCATTACGCAGAGTTTTCGTACCTCTGGTTTTGTTTGGAAACAGACTCAATTAGTACTGGTCTCCCTTTATAAATTCCTTAGAAAGTAATAGCTGATAGCTGTGCTCCCATTAGCACAGAATAATATAATAGGCCTATATCTGATGATAATAATAATAATAATAACTGGTTTTTGTGAAGCAATTTTTCAAACCACTCATGATTCACTGCAGGTATATCGTTTTGCTGCCTTTTCAAGTGCACATCCTATTGGTAGTTAGATTGTAAGGGCCTTCGGTGCTTCCCAAATCTTCGAGGAGACTATGATTGACAAATCTACTGACAGTTTTAAGTGCAGGAGGAAGACTGGAGTGCCAAGAGAAAAACCTGCAGAAGCGAGTATGGACTGAAAGTAAAATGCACATACAGCGCTGGGGCCAGGTATCGAACCTGGGACGCCTAACATAACATTATATTTTATAAATTACACACTGAAAGTGCAGCATCATAAACCAATCATGAACCCATCTTATACACAATGCAGCTTGATCTGGATTTCAACCCATGTAGATGCAAAATGTTTTATGGAGATTGATTTTGATCTGTAAACCCATGTGCATTGACACAATGCAATGGATTCAAATAGCAACATTAACTACTTTATTCACAATGAAATGTGTCTGACAAAGCTAGTCTATATACAATCGTGAATTAAAACATTTAAAAAAATTGTCTACCTGATGCTTTTGCTGTGTACTAATCACACTCCTTAGATCTCGTCCTGTTACCATGGATTTGGCAATGCGCTGTTTCTCCATCAACCATGACTCCTCTTCTTCACTGTCTTGTAAGAACTGGAAATATTTTCTGGACTCCTCAAGGTGACCCTTTCTTTCTTTGCTTGATTTTGCAATGCTGTAATACAAGTTTTAAAAAGCATATAATTGAATATAGTGAAACTTACGGCTATTGGCTATTTTGCTCTAAAATATGAGATCCCCACCAGTATATCCTATAAGCTTTGGCTGTGTTCACACATAATAGTCATGACTAGCCGTAGTCATGACTAGCCGTGAACGGCTGAGGGCTCTATGGAGCGAGACAACTTAGTGGTTGTATTCACACCAGGACACAACTCGCATGTTAAAACTAGTGGCGCATCACTTTAAGTCACAAGTAAGACACTTTCTATAATTCCGTTCAGAATGGCAATTTGCTTGTGAGAGGCTCATGAGCAAGAATATAGTCATGGCCAAATTCTAAATTCTAACCCACCCTTACAAATTATTCCAGTCTTGTGGCTATGTTTTCCAATTTTATTTATTTACACTTTCTTTCTTTCTGTCAATGTTGCACTTACTTTTGATAATCCATGTTGATCTTTTCCACTCTCTTAGTAATAGTCTTTAGCTTGCTTTCTGGATGTTTATCTTTGGCATACAGATCAGGTTTGTGATTCACTTCTTTTGATTTGATTTGTCGTGTGTTTGGATGTGACTATGTCTTTACTGTGAGTGGCTTTGAGTAAGATTTCGCACTGATTTACTAAATTTTAACACTTACTTTTGATAGTCCATGTTAAGCTTTGCCACTCTCTTAGTGATAGTCTTGCTTTCTGGATGTTTATCTTTGACATAGTGATCAGCTTTATGATTCACTTCTTTTGATTTGTCTTGTCTTGGGTTGTGACTATGTCTCTCTACTGTGAGTGCCTTTGAGTAAGGTTATGCACTGATTTACAAAACTCTGAACACTTACTTTTGATAGTCCATGTTGAGCTTTGCCACTCTCTTAGTGATAGTCTTGCTTTCGGGATGTTTATCTTTGACATAGTGATCGGCTTTATGATTCACTTCTTTGACTCGCCTGCCCTGGGTTTTGATTTGTGTCTCTATCAGCGAGTGTCTTTGTATAAGATCTTGCACACCAAGTAGTTGTTTGCCATAGTTAACTGATTGCAAACCAACCTAGAATTAGAAACACAAAGAGTGGCTCCTATGAATTTTTCTCCTTCATGGAAGTTTGAGACTAAAAAATCCTAAAAGTTCAGTAATTGACCTTGCAGGGACCTCTCAACTGGGCTATCAGACAAAATGGTATCATATCTGCCAACTTGAGACTAAAAAATCCTAAGAGTTCACTATTGACTTTGCAGGGACCTCTCAACTGGGCTATCAGACAAAATAGTATCATATCTGCTAACACTGAAAATCCATTGGAGCAATTTAAAGGGGGATAAGAATTCTACAATTTTGAAAATGTTCTAAGTTTCTTGCATTTCACATGCTCAAAAATCAAAACAATATCGCCAAACTCTGAACAGATGTCAAGTATAAGGCATTGATATTGATTCAAAAAAATTGTGTAAGAATAATTTAATATGAGCAGTAGGTCGACTCTTAATGTATTTTAGTTGTGGTTAATTTAATGGCAACATGGTTTACTTTAGAGCACTTTTTCAGGGAAAGCAGGGTTACAGGAAACACAAATGTATTCTGCTTTGGCCATGTCTATATGAAATGAGGATTTTCAAAAAAGCTTGAAGACAAAGTTTTTAAGCTTACCTCAATTTCTCTCATCTCAGCCGTAACACTCTCCATCTCTCTAAACATGCCCATCAAATCACTAAATCCCTGTAGCACATGTTGTCTATTGCCAAGTAAGTCCATCAAATCCTGCCATCTCCTGGAGATCTCTTTGTCTTTTTTACGGAAGCTTTCACAACTATGGTAACCTTCTTGGACAAGCTCCTGGCACATGTTGCTCAGATCTATGAAGCGGTCTTTCTGTTTGTGTAGCAAAAAATATAAAGATTTTGACTCATTTCATATAACATACCTGTCAACATTCTTAAATTTCTGATGCGGGAGACTTCCATAAGAGTAACATTTACGGACAACTGACATATGAGGCAAAAAAGGTACACCCGAAACTTCTTGAGCAGCTTTAAAAAAGGTCTCACTAGCGCATATACGACTATAAAGATTTCATCGATTCAATTTCTGAACCAACATTTAGTATATAAAACATTTCTACCATTTGTTTCTGTAATACAACAATACGCATTGCCAACATATATATATATATATAGGAAATTTTCACACTAGCGGGACTATGCGGCAGAATATTTCAAATAGTGGGAGATTTGACTTAAAATGAAAACCCGATCGGGAGGACTACCAAAAACAGGCATGCATGAGAATTGGCCTTTCATGAAAAAAACTGAAAGTCCATGGTGAGAAAAACTGAAAAAGTGTGTAAAATTAGGCAAAAACGCTCCAAAATAGGCTGAAAATAAATGAAAACACGTAAATTTGAACTTCTTAAAAAACCTGAAAATTCTCATGTCTGCAAAAACCGAGTATGGCCCGCCAGCAGCACCTTTGTGACCATTCAATCTCTGACATATTTGGACTTATAGACGGATTTCTTGATTTTTGCTTGGTGGGTTTTATTGGACTGAGGCTGGTTAGGTTTAAACCTTTATTTCAATATGAATGTTTTATATCAATTATTATCTTAACAATTTTCTATTGAAAATGTATACCAGGGCTACGAAATTCCGCGGTAACGCAGCAGCGCCGTTTCCAGAAAAAAGTTTAAGTCTCAGAAAAAAATTGGTAAGCTTAAAGAAAAATAATAATACAAAGTCAAATTATAATAATAAAAAACACAAATGATTTTTCTGGCAATATTGAATCATGAAATACAAATAAATGAGTCAAAGTTTGGGGTGAATGTCAAATTACTGTCAAAAACAAGCAAGTTTTTAGAGCGTTTTGTGCTTTTTTTCATAAATCTCACAGAAAATGATCAGCAGAACAATAAAAGTTCCCAGAAAGGTTGATTTTTTTCAATACCCTGATGTATACTGATATCCTGAAACTCATACATTTCACAATCCAGCAGCTGTTTCTCTCTTTTAAATTTCAGGTTGATATGGGAATACTAGCAATTAGTTTGTTTTTTATGTGCAAGAAGTATAACACACTGTCGACAGTCTCTTCAGATACAAACAATAAAAATTTGAACCAATATATAAAACAAACACTCACACCTGAGCTGCAACTTTCGTAAGCATTCAACTGAAGCACTTTTTGACAATGACATCAGCAAATATGTTGTCAATCATGTTTTCAATAGCAATATATCAGCCTGCATAATACTTGTTTGAGAGATCAGGCTTACTATACTCTATAAACCTTGAAGTATGCAACAAGCAATCAGACTCTGTTACGAGATCCATAGCATATCCTTGCATTCTACAACATTGTCAAATGGTGGATTTTTATTGTGTAAGAGACTAGTAGAAATAGATTAAGAGACTAGTAACAATTGATTAACACCAAATCACTGCGTATTATATTAATATTGTTTATACATGATTGTTCATAATTTTGTTTTCATATTATTTTTGGTTAATTTTGTTGCTACAACATGAACAAACCTTGAACATATGTTTATTTTTCAGCAATTTGGTACGTTGTTATGATTCGGAAAATACGGACTGATTTACTTCCCCTTATGGTCATATTGGTTTATGTGCATAAATCGGCTGCTTCTTGCATACTTCAAGATAAAAAGAGTGTATTTATTTATTGCCTTACCCTGGCCATGACGTCAGCAGTGATAGCTTCATGCCTTTTAGTAGCGGCATCTACAGCCTGCATATTACTACTTGGAATGACACTTTCTTGGAGTACTGTGGTCATGTCTTCCAGCCAAGATTCCCTTAGCAAGGCCTGAAAAAAACAAAGACAGTGACACACAGCGCTTTGACATACTCTATATTATATAACATAAATGTGATTAATGTGCACACAGGGAAAAAGTAATACAGCGGAACCTTCTTAACACAAAATCACTGGGGTCCAAGATTTTAGTTGGTGATATCAGGATTTTGTATTATCCAACTGAATTCACATAGAAGATCAATACCAAGGACCAAAAAAACATTTTGTGTTATCAGGGTTTTTGTGCTAACAGAATTTGTGTTAACGAAGTTCTGCTGTATTGGGAAGTGACTGACCTATTTCTAAAGTGGATCAGTCCATGAATGCCGCCATCTTGCCAGTTTTCCTAATTTGGAATGTTGATCGCGCGAGTAAACGCAGTGCCATTTTTTGCCCATTATATTTTTTAAGAATTACAGTTGTTTTTGTTCAATAATGTATTTAAACGATGTATAAACCATACATTTACAATATTGGGGTATTGAGACATTAACAAGCGTACAAAGGTGAATGTCACACGCAGATCACACGCCAAATATGGTATCCATCTTGGTATCTAGCCGCCGCCTACTTGGCATCCAGCTCTTTCCCATTGTTTAGTCAAGTCACCACTTTGTTCCCTACGTTTTCTTTCTATTTTTATAATGTACATCTCCAGATATTGAGTACCAGCGAAATGTTGGTGTCAGAGCCCTGGTGCACTGACACCAGTCGGACACGGTCGGTGTCCGATCAGCGTCTGCTGAATCGTCTGCCGTAAACACATCGTAACCTCGCCACAAGGTTATGTGACCAGGGTATCCGACTGGCAACCAAGATTCGAGGTCAGTAACCTTGTTAACACTTGACATTAAAATTGAGTCGTAGACTCAGTTTTAATGTCAAGTTTCAGTAATTTTTGCCGGCCCTATCTCTGTTGAGTGATGCTTGGTTAACTCCTACACACCATGCTCAAAGTACTTTGGCTCAATGTCCAAGATTTTAATCTGCTCCAATCCCAGGGATTTTGGAACAAGTTACAAATCTTGGACCTTAATACCTGGTAAACTTTACAACAATACTGTCAACTTTTAACAAATCTACCCTACCACATGCATTAAATTTGTCACTCATTAACAACATACCTTCCTATTAAATTTCTCAGCCAGTCTTTCCAGTTTCTCCTGCCTAGCCAATTCCTTCCTCAGTGCTAATTCCCTGTCATGTTCAGCATTCTCTAGACTCTCCCATGTTTTCTCTATATCCCCCATCAGCTTCCCTTCAGTCGGTATGTATGGCCGCATTCGCTGGGCTCTTATCTTGGTTTGAATGTTGAAATATGTGACTTCAATATTGCCTCTCTCTATGTATCTGTGGATTGATTATAAAGTTTTGAAAAAGAATACTCAATATAATTGCCATATATTGCATATGCATAAAAAGTTGATATTTTACAAAGCCATATGGAGTAGGTGTTCCCTTAGTACATAAAAAATACTCTACTGAAAAGTAAAATGTTATGCTTTAACCATTTTTGTAAAAAAAGAAACTTGTTTATTCATCAATATATTTCAAATGTTGTACAAAAATTGCTATTCTTGACATAACAGAAAGAGATAAGATTCAAATCGTAAAATATTGTTTTTTAATTATCAATATTATTATTACCAAAATTAAGGTGTCACTTTAAAGCTTAAAATCTCAGCTTTCAGATGAGACAAAAAAATCAATTTTGATTTTGGGACCCTTAAGATACCTTTCAATATGACGGGTCACATATATGCCAAAAATAGCTAAAGGAGCTACGACAAACTGATCTATATACTTATATACCATACTCACTTTGGTGGTTTTTCTTCTGTCCTATACTGTTTAAATTCTTGCATTTTATGTTGGATCCCATCTAAGTTGTTTGGAAAATTATGATCTTTGAGTTGTGTAATCTTATAATGTATCCATTCTAACAGGTTGCTGACCAGATCTTCATATTCACACTGGAGTTGATCTACCTCCATTAACTGACCAACAATCTGAGAGGAAAAATATATTTGATTTATTGACTGAAAGCAAGGTATTGCTAACACAGTACATACTAACAAAGATCCTTTATGAAATTACATGTTTATTTATATTAAAATAAAATGGGGAATACAGTAATCTAATAAAATATGGTGCTTATTTACATGAATAACAATACCAAGGTTTTGTGCCAGCTGAAGGCGAGACTAACACACATTAAAGATTTTACACCACTTGAGGCAGTGATTGTGGAATGAAAAACTGATAAACATATCACAAATTTATACAATTCATATTGGTCAAAAAAAGTTATGTTTCCCTCCTTGCTCACAAGCTATGTTCAAACACTGGCATTGGATAAGGGGACTGCTCAAATCGATGCTGTATATGGACGTACAATGACACAAGTTCACCACTGCTTCCAGCGAATTTAAGCAAGTATTCTAAAGGGGTTAGAACTGAAAACCAACCATTCTTCCCCACTTGGTTTGTTAGCTCTGTTGGTAGTGTGTAGTGTAAGATAAAAACAGTTGTAAATGACGAACAACAAATAAAAATAATCATTTATGCAACACTTTTAAGCTCAACTGCTAATAAACAGCAATAAATTGACAATTAAATGTATAAGTTTTTATGAAATTTTATTTGCCCAGTTTTGTCGACAAATAAGATTTTATGTCAACATAAAGCATATCTTGACATGTTGACATAAAATCTTAGTGTAAGATAAAAATGGTTGTAAATGATGAACAACAAATAAAAATTAATCATTTATGTAACACTTTTAAGCTCAACTGCTAATAAACAGCAATAAATTGACAATTAAACATATTTTATGAAATTTTATTTGCCCAGTTTTGTCGACAAATAAGATTTTACATGTATGTCGATATGTCAAGATATGCTTACATGTCGACATAAGGCATGTCGACAGAAACCATATTGTAGTGCTAGAGCAAAAGTCTCAGTTTCAAATCCTAGATGGTCAGTGAATTTTTCTCCGACTGTCATTTACGTTGCATGGTTGCCCTGTTTAAAACTCATATCTAATTAAAGGGGAAATTCATGATTCACTTTTCACCCTCAAGGTCACCTCTATCAATCTTGAGTTTTTTGGCTTATAAGAATCCTCAACTGGTATATGTTACGATCCCCAAACCATTCTTTCATACGTGCTTGCATTTTTGAGAAAATCGAGAAAATGTGTCATTTTCTAATTATTGTTGGGGCCCCGACAGTAATTACAACACAGTAGTCTATGGGGATGTTCAAAATGCTGAAAAGCTTGTAACTTGGAAACGGAAGGTCGGAATCAAGTGAAAATTTCAGAGTATATTTATGTTGTACTCTTCTTTTTATTTAGCTAGAAAACAGGCCACATCAAAATCATGAATTGCACCTTTAAGTATATGTGACGCATTACATCAAAAGGTACATGTTGGGTCCAAAAATCAAAATTGAGTTTTTGGTGTCACTGGGAAGCCTGTTTAATCAGCTTTAAAATGATACCAAAATTAAAGGCATCGGCCATTCGGTGACCGAGCTATGACAAATTAAAGAATGACAACATTGACGGATTTAAAAAGCACACTTCTGATAAAAATGCGTTTGAAAATCATGAAAATTTTAAACTCAAGATATTGCTGGTTTCCAAAGGAACCATTCAAAACTCCATAGCAACCAGCACTTTTACTTGCCCGATTGACACCAAATTTGGCACATATACTATATAGACTGCAACAAAGACGGCGATACCAAATTTGCCAGGGAGAATAATCGGAATGCGCTGATATTTGCTGTGCAAATTGGTCATATTTGGTACTCAAGTGACGGTCCCATGGACATTTTCAGCGAAAACTGGATCTGACTTAGTCACAAACAATTTTTTTCACATTTAGAATGTATTTTTTCAAAAACAAAGTTCATTCATTGAAAATATATACTTCAAGGACTTCATTTTTTACGATATCTAAAGATCGACCTCCCGACCATTTTTCACTCATTTTCAACTTCAGACGGCCGTAGCTCAAAATCGGCCTTGCCGACATTTTGTACCTTTAGATGTAACGCGTCACATATGAATTTTACCTTTGCAATTCTCTTCCCTCCTGTCTTCTCAGACTTCATCTTAGCAAAGTGGTGATAATAAGCCGCTACGTAAGTCATCACAGACTTCTCATCAGGCTTGTTCACATCAACATCTGCATAAAAACAAGAATACATTCAATCAATATTCGCATAAACACTCCCGGTCAAAAGTGTTTGCGCACAAAACCTTTAACCAGCCATATCTTGAGAACCGTTCATTATTTGCAATAATTCTTTTACAAAATTTAAGAAATCAACAGGAATTGCATTCAGCGCATTTGAAAATATGGCATGTTAAACATACTGTATACTTTATTCTGCACATTCAAAAAATGAAATATAAATATGTAACTGCGCATTTAATTGAAAGCTAATACCGGACCATGTTCTTTGCAGTTACACGGTGATAACGAACAACAAGAATATTAAACTACACAGGTACATATCAGTACCTGCATGTGGTGTATTTGTATGTGGTCCAGGGAATCAGCCATTTTGAAGGTTATGAAAGATCGAATAGAAGAGGAAACATGGATTTATTTATATTGGATACATATGACAACTATAAAAACATTCATTTGTTAAGAGTCTGGTTCGTTTGATATAATAATTTGGTTTTTGCCCATTTTTAAGCATGCGCAAACACTTTTGACCGGGAGTGTAGTGTATTTTGCAACTTCCATATTTGATGTAAAATCACTAGAATCACACCAGCATGCTAATAACATGTAAATTAGAGGTTCTTAACTATTTCTTACAAAGCGCCACACAAATGATAAAGTTGTATGGGAGAAGTGCCAAATATGCCTTTTCAGTGTATTTCTAATGCATTTCTTTGTTTTATGAGCGAATCACTGCCAGTGTTCCTGCTAAGGCTGTATGGTGTTCTATTAGCGCAGGAACCAGAAACATTAGCGCGGCAGGTTTCTGAAAATGTGTAAAAAAATCCTTTCCTTGCTTTACTTTACCAATTTTCAGCTTCAGATTGTGATTTTGGCGTAAGCATCTCTTCAACTTTGTCAAAATTGCTTGAATTGGAGCAAGCTAAAAAACCTTTGCTGGAATACTGGTCAAAGCGCCAATCAGCACTAGTCAAAGTACAAATGTTGGTCTGCGCCGCTAGTTGAAAAACAAATTAAAAAGCAAATGACCTTTCACCACAAAGTTCAATGATAAATCAAAGTTTGCTGGTGCTATAGCAGTCAAACAGTGTTAGCAGTCAAGTTAGCTCAATCGGTAAGGCGTTCGCTTGCGGTGCAGAAGGTCCCGAGTTCGAACCCCGCTGGTGCCAAAAAAATTGAGTGTGCTTGAAATTCCCTTGGACAAGGAACTAAAGCTGGTTTCAGACTAGCCTGTCGTGCTGTCGCACGACCATACGACAGGCAAAAATTTAAAGTGCGCAAACTCGACCGTGTCGCATCTGCTTGCCGCACGACAAGCCGATATATCGATTACCCTGTCGTGGTGGTCGCAACGACACGATATTTTGTGTTGGAATAAATTCAACTTTTCTTGCGACAGCCTATTGCGGCAATATGCTAATGTGTCGTGCTACAGTACGACAACTATAAATTGCAGATGTTTGGTCGTATGCCGCAACGTCGTGTTCCGCAACGACAGCTAGTCTGAAACCACCTTAACTGCTAATTGTCTCGTGGAAACCCGTACTAAACTCGGAGAGCTGATCCGGGCAGCAATTGTACGTATGTGGGCTGATCAAGGTTCAGTGCCCCTCAGTAGAGGTTGTCGCAGAACCTGAAATGATGCTTGGTGTGGAATGGAGCTTACTTGGGCCACAGTGGTCAGCGAACACCTGTAAAGGCCGAGTGGAATTACAAATCTGCTAGGCATAGCGCACTATGAATCCCCAGTATTTATTTTGTATTTTAACAAAACAGCTCTTAACTGAATATACATGATCTACACCATATAAGCTTATCAGCTTATCAGATTTAGACATATATCACAAGCAATAACACATCCTTGCTGGATATGCAGAGTACATACTTTAGCCAGTATAAAAGGATTTAGGACTGAAAATATTGGGTTTATGAAAGCCTACTGCATTGAAAAGATACTTCATCATGCTGAAAACACTGTAATTTTTGACATATTTGGTATCTATTTATTTGGTTAATATTCTGTTGGACACAGTTGTAAGTTGAATTTGGCGTACTCATCCAGGAGGTTTTGCTGCAGGAGACTCAGGAGACTATAGCTAGACTGGTAATAAACGGCTGAATTTATATGATTTTTAACAATATACGGGAGGCTTCAGCCCCAATATCCAAGTCTGGACAAGCTATTATATACACTGTTACTGGAGTAAATCTTGCTGCTGGATGTCTATGGGGTGCTGTAATATTT
>JXSR01S000613.1:9920-39697 GCA_000969725.1 Ophiothrix spiculata | reverse complement strand
GGAGGTCAATGCAAATAAAAATACAGATGTGGATAAAAATATTATAAGTTTTTCCAATTAGATATGTTTAAGCTTGACTGTTACGAATAAAAATTTTATTTTATGACATTTTAAACAAAATTGCCCATTTTTAAACCTTTAACATGAGTTCACATCTATTTACGTGTCGATTGTTTTACAAAACTACTTGTCTATTTGCTGGTAAAATCTGGTGGTTAACACATCAAATCTGATATTCATGAAATTTGAAAAAAATATCGTGCGTTTAGTTTAAGACCTTTAAAATTGGTAAATAAAACGAGCAAAAAAATGAAGTTTAATTAGTTGTGCTAAAGAGACAAGATGTCAGTCATTATATTTACGCGTTGGATATGCCAATAACAAAGCGGGCATCATAAAATAACAAGTAGAACCTTTCTTAGATCAATGACTCTATAATAGGCAAATACGATGTAATTTACCGTCAGGTTTAGCATTGCGCTATGCAATTGTTATTGAAACAAAGGGTATCTTCAAGTTCAATTCGTGGACTATAAGATGCAACGTTTGCATACGTTCTGACTGTCCGATAAACCTAAGAAAATATCACGAAAGATTTTGATTTTTTTTTCGGGACTCCCTGTAGATGAACTTAACTGATGAATATTTGACAATTGTTTTTTTATGTTATTTTAAACACATTTTGAACTTGCCCAGTTCCGAATCCCGCCGGATTTTTTTTTTATTTGGAAAACAAGTATATTTTTTTTCCAATCGTATTATACAGATTGATGCCACGAATCATGAGAGTCAGGGGACAGTCAGGCCGTTGTTCCGACGTGTCATTTCTCCGAACAGCCGTTTCTCCGAATGGTTTTTGATCCGAATGCTCGAATGCTTTTTATATTCAAAAAATATTCTTGAGCATCGTCGAAACGACATTCTGTACAGATTTTGTATGCATAAAAATAAATAAAGTCATTTTTCTCGGACCTGAATACTGGGTGTTCTAACAGGTATGTTTTAACGAAACATGTATCTTTCTTTTTCTAAATTAATAGCTTCGTGCAAAGTATTTTTCGACATCCAGCTGAATTTGTTCGATGAGAAGATTCCCAATGCAGACAAGAAGGATCTCTTTGATGCTTTACAGGTTATGACGAAGACGACTCTACATCTACTTATGTTCCCACTAAAATGGCACAAAGCGTTCAAATCGCCGGCTTATCTTGGAACAAAGGAAGCATGGGGTGTCCTATTCCGAGTCTGTAAGTGACTGTTATTTGCTCTAGAATCGAAGAAAACATAGAAAATGAGAGATTCAAGATATAGAGAACAAGAAATTGAAGTGGAACAATGTAAGGAGGTTGGCAACGTTAGCCTGTACAAGGTGTCCAAGAAAAAAACCTTGTGCAATCTTTGCGTGTAATTTTCTTGGGTTTAACGGATAGTTAGAAAGTATGTAAAGGTTGCATTTTATAGTCCATGAATTAAACTTTCAGATACCGTTTTGTTTCCTTTATGGCCAATAATCATAAAAGTAGACCAGACAAAAATCCATCCATAAAACACAACGTTTGTTGTACACTACCGATTGAAATGATAGAAACGGTATCTGAAAGATCAGTTCATGGGCTATAAAATGCAATATTTACATATTTTCTGACTATGCGTTAAACCCAAGAAAATAACACTCAAAGATTGTAAGGTTTCTCTGGAACACTCTCTAGAAGGGTAGAATGCTGACGATGCTTATGATCATACTGTTACAAGGAGGAGGAAGAGGAGAAGGAGGAGGGGGAGGAAGAGGAGGAGGAGGAGGAGGAGGAGGAGGTACTAGTAACTAGTTAAGGGTGCTGCTGGTAATCATGCAGAGGAGAGGGACTAGGAGGACGAGGAAGAGAAGGAGGAGCTTGAAGTGTAGAGGATGCTGCTCAGGAGAGAACGTGAACGAGAAGGAGGGGAAGATGGACAACGAAGACGAGGAGGACGATTAGGAGAACGAGGAGGAGAACGGGGACGAGAATGAGAATGAAGAGGAGAAAGAGGTCAAGGAGTTAAAAGATCTGAAGTTGTCATTGGAGTTGGGCGACATGAAGCAAGAAACTTGCCGATCTACACGAGTAATGGTAATGGTAATGACGGCGGTTTTGTGGAAAGTTTGTGCTATAATTGACAACACTATTTGAAAGATGAGATTCAAGCGTATTGGTCAAATATAGACGGGTATGAATTAGTCTTAATGAATTTAAAAGATTCATTGTCATAACTCTCTATTTTCTTCTTATGTGAAGCCAAAAAATTAGTGGATCAAAAACTCCAGCAACTTGCCGATCTTCAAGAGTCCGGGAAAGATTTCAATGATGGTAGTTTTCTCGGGTTACTTTTGGCACAGGAAAAACTTTCCCTCCAGGAAATATATGGAAACATGGCAGAAGTGTTCCCGGCTTCTACAGACACTGTAAGTTTATACGAAAAAAAAATGATGGTAAAAATAGCATCCTTTTGAACCATAAATTTTAAAATCCGTAAAAGAACAGAATCAATCTTGAACAGAAAAGATCTCCAAAAACATGATAAATAAAATTATCAATTGTGTATGATATTTTTCTATGCATTTAAAATGGGAGATAGAATTAGTAACGGAGGCATGTTAGGCAAAAAAAACCAAATAAATAAGAACTCTGTTTCAGGTTCCTTAGGCCAAAACCCCTAGGTGCTACGCTGTAGTAGTAGCTGTAGCAGTGGCTAATTGGTCAAAAGCAATAAAAACTTACACCACAAAAATATTTTTCAGACATCGTCCACAATGACATGGTGCATGTATTACCTAGCGCATAACCCGCACGTGCAAGAACGTCTTCACCAAGAAATGGTACAGAAATTCCCAACTAATCGTGAAGTTACACGGGACGATATCAACAACATGCCATATCTGAAGGCGGTCATTAAAGAAACTCTAAGGTGAGTTAGGGTCCATCGACAGGCATTGACAGGTCCATTGCAATTCCCCTTTTGGCCAGTCGCGTAGCAAGGAGATCGAGGGCCCATGGAAAAGAATCAGTGCGGGGCCCCCTGTTCAGTTTTTATGGAATGAAGATTATGATTATTATGATATTTATTACCAAAAGCACGTTTTCAATGTTTGAAAGTGCTAATCATGCCATTTGGTGCATATATTTGTGTCTAATTGATGCTTCAAGTTAGCACTTTTTTCATGAATATCTGAGCAGTTTAGTTCAGAGAATGCGACAAGACACCGTGTACAAACCGCTAGTTTTAATTCGGAATTATATAAATTCTTGCGACATGCTTCCGGCGACTCTACGGCTCACGGACACCGGTCCGATCGGTGTCTGCTGAATTGACACCGTGACACACCGTAACCTCGCCGCAGGGTTATGTTACCAAGGTGTGAGGCTGAATATTGGCTAGCAGACGGAGTATCTTTCTCACGCATTATATTGTCCGAAACTTATCCCACACACACACACACACACACACACCCCCAGAGTGTGTCATAGCTTAGCATGTTAGTCGAGAATATCATATTAAGTTCATTTCATTGCAGACTATATCCCGTGACGTTAGCCACTGCAAGGATTCTTGAAGACGACATTGTCATCAAAGGCTATCAGATTCCAGCAGGGGTAAGTCGACTGAACATATTTCCCAAATATCCATTGCCATACCTTAATTGAGACGGTATCAAAACTTAAAAAGAGTAGTTATTTCTACATCGATGCTCCACCAACGGCTGCTTTATTTGCGTTTTTTAATGCATCAACATTCACCACCCATCGTGTATCTTTCTAGGTATCAATCAATACATCATTTTATTGTGCATCACGTGACCCAGCTTATTTTGATGAACCTGATAGTTTCAAACCAGAGCGATGGCTGAATGCAGACGATAAACCCAATGCATTTGCTTCATTACCGTTTGGTTTTGGATCTAGGATGTGTCTAGGTTAGTAACAAATTTAAACTCACTGGGGTTCCAAACATTGTTCATAACCCTGTCTATATTCAAGTTTGGTGCCATAATTATCAATCATAACGGAATATCTTCCGACATTCGGAAGGCTTTGACGCAAAAACCATGACGAAATGTATTTTGAGTCATGACGTAAAATATTAGGAGAAATATTGAAGTAGTCTGAAGAGACCCTGACGCAATTTATCTGCATCATTCAATACACTTTCCTATATCTATTTTTGAATCATGACTCAATATTTTTCTGAATCATAATGCAAGACAATTGCGTCAAACCCTTTGGTATGACTCAGAAGCTTTCGTCATGAATTGGGAACCGTGCCTATAACAAATTACCAATATGAGTCTATCATTTTTCCCCATCAAAAATGTGATGGTAGGAAACGGACGTAGTGGGATACCACATAGCGTTGGTACCGTTCACTTTAGAAATAAGGTTCAATTAGAATATTTTTTTGTCTTGTGGGGAGTGTCCTTTCGTCTAAAAGGTTCTTAAAAGATTCTGTCAAGAACCTTTTGGTGGTTGAACTTTCATAATTTAAATAGCCCATTAAGGCATGTTTTACTTTCCGTCTTACTCGTCACATCTGCAAATGTAAGGAAGAGAAGACGGAAGTTTGTCCTCTAAAGTATTTACACAAGATTCATTCTTTCCTTTAAAATATTTTCTACGGTTTTACCAAGAATCTTTAAGGATTCCCTGCAAAGTGGGATAGCAAGTCGGGAGACATAGTGCATTGTAAACCACTTGTGAAAATAAAAGCATAAGAAACATAAGATTGCGTATTACACCGATTGTTTTGTTATTGTTGTTGTTGTTGGGTTTTTTCTGTAGAAGCGAATTACATAACCAGACCCTTGACTCTTTATTCCAGATATTTGCAACTCCTTTACTTGATGTAATGTTGCTGCGGGAAAACCGAATATTTCAAGAAACCACCGTAGAACATTAGAACCTAGGATCCTGCGTCTTAATGTTGGCCGATAACTGAATTTCAACGCGTGCAAAAATAAGTATAGTGCATGCGCAAACCAAATGTAAACCGATGAATACAGTGTCATTTCTTTGCCCCTACACTATACTTTTGGCATACGTTGAATATTCAGTTATAACGCCATCTCTAAGACCCGGGACGTGGGAATTAAAAAAAAAAGTTTGTAATTAAGCGTTATCTCCTATATTCATCCTCCTTGACATACCGGTATTACTCTACCTACATCAACCGGTTAAAATATAAACGCATTCCTTTTGGATTGAGTGCTTTTCATGCGCGGAATTTAAATTGATGCCATGAGCCACGTGGATAGCTTATAAAATAGATCCAATTAAGACATAACTTCAAAGTTCTATAGCGAATTGTGGTTAAGCTGGATGTGTTATATTGTTGCCTGAGTGCTTAATCTTCGATCTTACATACAGTAAATCTGCAGTTGTTTTTAAATCTAATACTAGCTGGTAAAGTAAATTGTATCAACATTAGGTTCTTCAAATGGACTATTTATATCGTCTCATTTTCACTTCACAGGACGACGGATAGCAGAACAAGAATTGCATTTAACACTCTGTGAGGTATGTTTCTTAACGAGGTGGTCAAATCGATTGGGGTTACGGTATTGCAGAACTCAGATGCAAGGACTTGGCGTATTTGCGTTAGAGATTAAGAGCATACGCACACGTGCAAATTTCCAAGTCAATGCAAAACTGGAACCCGAAACTACCTGTTGCTTTCCTGATAACATCTTCATTGCTTCAGCATCGTCTTTGAATGGATGGAAGGTTTAACACCATGACAGATAGCCTCCTCATTTGCTCTGCTCCAAAATCTTTTGTGGATATGCATAGAAAAAAAAAACACGACAAGTGAGCACCCTTTGGTGTATTTTTGCACTTAAAATTACATTTAAAAAGAACAAAATTGACACGCAGAATTATTGAGCTTCAAATGTAAGTGTAAGTACACTTAAGTGTAAAAATTGCACTTATGTGTAGGAGAGTTTTTTTAATACGGCCCATGACGAAGTATACCGAGTGAGTCAAATAGTTAAATAAAAGTCATATTTTAAGAACAAAAGATACCATGAACATGAAGTTTTATGTTTGACCCACTAAGAGTAGACGCTCAACCTGCCACGGGTGGTGGCGGGTTGAGCGTTTTTGGCCCTGAAAACTTTCCCTCCCCAACTGCAAATACTCTCTTTATGTTCAGACCAATTATTTTAAAGCTAAGAACTGTTGGCGAGTTATTGCAAATATCAACAAGGCGTTTTGAACCCTACCACAGCAGAATTTCCTCTTTTGTCCTCCCTCATTAAATCGTTATAAAAATATCTCACTATATACCAGGTGTCCCAAAAAATGGTTACATGTAGAAAATTGACCGTGTGCTAATACTATAGAAGTTAGAGAAACAAAACTTTGCACACATTGTATCATTATCCTCTACTAGATACTTGTAAAATTATGATATCACAACATTATTGGTTTTTGAGTTATTAACAAAAGTAGATACCTATGTCAGTAATGCATTTGTTCAAAATTCAACAAAATCGAAAGCATGTTCGTTTGATGTAATTTTAACCCTCGTTCAACCCCATGTAAACTTGAAATTGACATGTCCATAGTTATGTTGTTGCATACCATAGTATAGGTAGAGTTTTTTCTTCCCATTGATACCAAAATCATGAAAATTTGACTAGATGTTACGTAATTATGACGTCATAAATTACTACAGGTCTGAAAATTATGTCAAGATCTGATTTTGGGCAAAAATGGCAACTGATTCAAAATTTTGATATTTCTGCTATTTCTAAATGTCAATCAGACTTTTGCTACTATAAAAAAAATTATAATCTAAACATGTCCTGTAAGTTTAAGATTATTTTTGTCAAAATTTTCACAAGTTTGCAGTTTAAACATTTAAAGAATTAATGTTACCCATGACAATTAATTGTGCTTTAAGCGTATTTATCAACTTTCGCGCCAAAACTGGATTGACAGGTTCAATATAAACAACGCATTCTGGAACGCATGGAATATAGGTATCCGTAATTTGCATAATAAATATACTAAAAGAGAGTTCAATTATTATTCAATTAAAATTGTATCAAATTTGGTTTAATATAAAGTCTGATCATGATCATTTAGAAAAAAATGCATATTGAAATACCACAAAACGTGTATGCCTAATATTTTGAATTTTGAACAATTGCGTTTCTGACATAGGTATCTACCTTTGTTGATAACTCAAAAAGTAATAAGACTGTGATACGGGTATCTAGAAGAGGGTTGTAATATAATTTGTGTAAAGTTTCGTTTATCTTACTACTATAGTTTTAGCACACGGTAATTTTTCTACATGTAACCATTTTTGGGGACACCTGGTATATAGGATTGCGCTAAATGAATGTAGGCTGCAATACCTTTTGACACTAGGGAGTCAAAGTAGTAATTTAACCCTAAAACAATTTTGTATATGCTCTCTAAAGTGTGCTGAGGTCGCGGTGAATTACAAGTTGGGAATGGCTTAGTACACTATAATTAGGCCGAAAACCTACTCAGCCTTTTCGCTACCAAACATTTGATCGTGACGTCAAAATGACGAGTGGCTCCAAACAAAATAACGTCAACACCGAGTTGAGACCAAATAAAAATTTCGCGCTAGATTGCACATGCTATTGAATTGCCATATACATTGGACCAAATGTTTGTTTCCCGTTCATACTTTAAGTTCGATGGCAAATATTTGGTGATGTCACGACCAAATGTTTGGTTGGAAAAATTTTATTTGGAGGCCGAGTATGATTTCGCCCTAAATCACCTTTGTTCTTAATTTTTTTCTTGTATAAATTAGGTTAATAGGGGTTTTTTTTTTCGTCGAATTTGAATTAGTCTAACGCGAATACACATTTACAAGCTCATGATTTATTAATTCACCTTGTTATAGGCTTTCGCCAAGGAAACCTAACTTGGTACTTTAACTTGGTACTTTGTACCAAGTAAGCTAAATGAAGCTTAAAGAATTATCTGATCGATGTGGTTTTATTTTTTTTCAGCTCTCTCGGAATTTCTTCTTGGAGCCAACAAAGGAGGTTGAAGCTATCACAAGACTTGTAATTATCCCTGACCAACCGTTACAGCTGAAATTCCATGACCGCCTGTAAGACCGTTTAAGAGATGGTCCTAAGTGAAGAAAACCCTGTTGTAACCGCTAACGTGGACTACTTTGTTGGGAACGCTATAAAATGTCTACGAATACAGTCACAGTTTAATTGAATGATATTAAGATAGAAGGTATAATGGGCATGATGAAGATGTTAGTAAGTTGGAGCAACGCATAAAAGAACAGAACGTGAGGTTCATTGAAAATACATTATAGTTAGTGCATTTGGGCTCAAAATGGCGGAGACTATGACAAGCGATAAACATAATAAAAAGCTTAGATGTCTCTCACTTGTTTGTGATTAAGTCGGCTTATGATATAAAATGATTTTTTTTATATTATCGGATATACTGTGGCAGTTCTACAAGCAAAGACAGTGCATTATGTGGAGTGTGGAATAAACCAAAATTGACATGTCAAAGGTCGGGTCATGGTGTGAACATATTTCCGGTACTTGACCGGGTTTGGGGTTTTTTTGGGGGCTTTTTTGGGAATTATTTTCTAGTTCAACCGTGCTTTTGATACTAAGATCTTATTTGAAACTGTTGAACTTTCATGATATCTGTTGAAGTTCGTTTGCCTTTAGAAACTTGAAACCATAATATTTAGTCAGCAAAATAGAATTGGCTTAAATTGTTTGCAAGTCAGATAAGGACTTATCTTTAACTCGTAACAACGTGTACAAATTAACGATAAGTTATCTAATTACTGGGCTGATATGACTGTTGCAAAATAGGCTGCATATTTATTTTGAATATGAAGTGTTTATTGTTCAGAGATAGTCCTTTATATTTATTTCTATTAGAAATGAATATAAAGGACTATCTCTGAACAGTAAACACTTCATATCCTGTAACTATATAATATATTTATAGAGTTGATAACAGTCAACACTGCGTATGATAATTTTTCAAATATCCGAATTAATTAGGTTGTCACAAAAATGTCGGACAAAGAGCAAAGTTTTTTGAACCTTAGGCCAACATCATACATATCGGAACAAAACGTTGGCCACTATTGTCTTCCATAAGTACATCCACAGTTAGATGTCATGATGCTCACATTCTTTTTAGAGCTTTCACAGAAAGTTGCCCGATATCTACTAGTTTACCCTGTATCTCAATTTGTTTAAAAAAATCACAGACAAATACAAAGAATACAAAAGGAAGCGAAATAGTTTCAGAAATTATAGGCCCGGTCCAGATTCCACTATCGTATAGAATATTTTGCTTACGTCATTTTGTCGTCAGCATAGAATATTCTAAGCAAAATATTCTATACGATAGTGGAGTCTGGACCAGGCCCAATGGACCGGGCCAAAGTTTGTCATGCATAAATAACAGGGATTTAATGCAATTATTGGATTGTGGATGATACACATATATTCAATGGATGTATCTGTATAAGTGTAACTTGTGTGTGGCCACTGATTTACAAACTTTTAAAGTTAACAGTTTTGTCTGAATACACTAACCAAATTGAACGCATTTATCAATTATCTTCATAATCGTCTATGCGTGGTGATATTTATAGGGCCCATCTGTACCTAATGCTTTATACTTTATTATGAATTTGATTATCGGTTGCTAAGTTACAAAGCATAAAATATTTCTTAAAAGAAGGGGTTTACTCTAGCCTTAAGCTTGTATAAACTTGTAATTGCGTATTTTTTGCATATTTTCTATTAAAACAGTTATCATATTGGCATATTTGCTCTTAAGAATATTGAGCACTCTATTCGATATAGAAGATAGAGAAAACATATCATTTAATTCTCTTTAATCTAATTAAGGAATGTTATTGTAAAATATATTACTTGTCCATGAAAACAGATGGACCGAAATTTAGTTTCGAGTGTAATCTATATAATTATCAAAACAACATACAGTAGAAGGTCTTGCGTAAAGTGTATGCTGTAACAAAATGGACCTTCATTTCATGAATATCGGTCGTTGTTCTATAACGATTTATTTTACAATATTGACTCACTGTTGTTTGAATCAGTAGAAATGGCGACATTTTATATGGTAGTGTCAAAAAAGATGGCGCTTTTCATAAAAAAAAACATTTTTAGATCTCGAAGGGATAATGCTGTAATGTACTATACCGATGTTAGATATACAAAATGATAACATTTTGCTCATCATATTAAACCAAAATCTTCACACAAACCAAACAACATAATTGATAATCAATTATTCTAAATATGTATAGCGTTTTCGATTTTCTGCTAATCTGAATTTATAAAAAGTACCAATAAACGGGTTGAAAACTAATTAAATTTCAAACAAAATGCAATAACAGGGTCTGATATTTCGACTTCGGCAAAGTCTTTAATCATAGGCAAACAAAATGAAATAATCTTTGAGAATTTTGCAACACAATCCAGTTATTTGTAAATCTTTTCCAACTTTTTGTGAAGTAAATTGTGAATTTTTGGTTTAAAAAATGAATAAATTTCCGATTCAAACAACAGTGGACTGTTCTTGAGTACAATAGTAAAGCTATTGCCCCAAAGTGATTACATTAGATCGATCTAAGTACGAGGGAAATTAGTATTATAGTCTTAATATCACTTGGGGATAATTTTTACCATTGCCACAATGAGAGAGCCAGTCAATATTTGTTTTATATACCGATTTTGTTTTATGAGGGAAATAGTATACAAATAAGTCACATTAGGTATACTTACCTCGAAACTAAATTAATGACGTCCTACAGTTATGATAAAGTCTAGATACTGCAAATGATTAACTTTTCTGTATGAGACGATTATGTTGCTTCTGCTTTTTACGCTGTGTAAGTATATAGTTACGTTATAATTTATGCAAATCACCCAACACGTGCGATCTGGTTCCAAACAAACGTGGTTGCCAATTTTACCACACGTTAAGTCTAATTTCCATTTTAGTTTTAGTACTTTTGAATCCAAATGAAGCAAAAATATGCATAAATCACGGAAATGTTCTATAGAAAAGAGTCTTTTATATGTATATTATACCAGAAGGTCATCCCTGTCACAATTTGTTCAGTTTGTGAACAAAAATCGAATGTAAAGATGGTCTGATTTGGGTGTCACACGAGCTTGGCTAATAATCATAAATATGACGTCATTACTTCCACAGCGTATACACAGCGGATTGTAGTGTATTAATTAAATCGACACGCTGATAAAATAATTGCCTATCGTACATTTTGAAATAAATATGCTTATTAATGAATATTGCTCGTATCATGCACTCTGATTCGTTGTTTGGTGTGTTTTTATAATTCAACTGCAACTGATCATAAGTCATGAATTGGTCAGAAAAAGTGTAACATATCGCTAAATAAGAAAATAATTACCAATATCAATATTTCTCAACAAAGAATTAAATATGGACATTTTAACACCATAAAAGTATAATTTTTTTAAAGCTCATACTACAAGGATACCAAATATACAATGATACTGACATTATACAGGGTGTGTGACGATTATACAGGGTGCAACTAAAAAAAATGTGTTAATTTTACTATCTTCATAGACCTATTTTATTCAAGACAGCCATCAACATAAAACAAAAGAGGTATGGATTTATACTGATAAAACACAGAAAATAGAACTTTTCACTTAATATCCATACGGTGAAATAGTATACAGGGTGTTTAAAATCATATACATTTCAAAAGGATTGTATGCCTCCATGGGCTATTTGGTGAGTTCTTTATGTCTTAGTAGTTGACAATGCTTGAGACAAGTTACATTCAAATTTCTGCTTCCTATGGCCATTTTGCTGCGTTTTTGGTAGTAACAGGGTGATCAAAAATGCATTATCTCAATAATTAACCTGATCCGATAGACTTTGATTTATTTGTTACTGTTAATCCGTGCAATTACGGTATTATGCATTTACAACAAGTCAATACTGTTATTCATCCACGTTTTCACAACGTACGAAGCTTGTCATGGAAATTTTTATCTTTGAACGTTGTTGAAACTAGTAGTGGAAATACCCTGAAAATGAAAAAGTTTATCCTCACCAAACTATAATTAATATATCACCTTCCATTAAGTTTTGGGCATGGATAGGTATATTTGTCTTTCATTCAAACGTGTGTGAAAAATGATTCTTGTAGGATTTCAACTTTTGACATGACGACTTTCGAAAGATTGGTCATTTTTCACAATTTTGTGTACAAGTCAATGGTCTTTTCCTCCACCGTCTTTTCCTCCACCGCCTCCCCCGTTGACTTGGCTCACATTTTGAGCCATAGATCTCATAATATTTGGTCAATTGTCTTGGAAATTTTTGCATTTGAAAGACAATTAAATTGCCCAGATAACCATACCAAATTTGTTGCAGTAGGTATTTAACTTCTTGAATAAAATTACATTAAACTACTAAGAATGAGTTTTTATGTTACATCTCCCCCATATGTTCATGACCAATTCATGGCCTATGATCAACTGCTTTTGTCTTAGTAGAATAGGCCTCAGAGAAACATAATTTATTTCGTAATTAACCAAGTGAGCCTTTTTCCCCAAATAATGGTTTTCTTATGTGCATACTCAGGTTAGTTATAACGAAAACAACATGCAACTTGAAATATGTCGGAGTTCGAAAACGAAGTTATTCAAGTTTATTCCGGGAACTATAAGTTGACTACGTACTGAAAAATACAGGCGATCCTACTGACGATTTCCTGATAAAACCGTGCAATTATGAGGCAAGTCTTACCCCTGAATAATCCCATAGTATTAATCCACACCTCACAAACGCATAACGCATAACGCTTGTGCGAGACTTTGTAAGCTTACCCCATCAAAAATACAACAATCTTTAGCGCAAAAGAATAGAAACGTACATTACACTAAGTAGATCCTGCAAAGAACGTCCAATCTAGGAAAAACTAGTTTGATTTTCGATGATTGAGAAAAGTTAAGAAGCCAAGTGAAGACAGATTTTTCGTGAGCGGCCATTTTGTAAGCATGAACGTATTAAAATCGACGATTCTGGTTGGAGCAAAGCTCACATCACTACAAGCATGCGTCATGCGATTGTGAGCGGTGGATGGTTTAAAAAGGCGCCATCTGTTTCATCTTGGCCCTAGCAAAACATAGTGTTGCTAAAGCCTCTGAAACATATCAGTCCGTCTGATATTTTCCACCAATCCGAGAAATCGTCGAAAATCCAAGAAATGGTAGGAGGTTGAACCTTATATTTCATCTTCCTGACTAGCAATCCTAATTTCGATATTTCTGATGGTTCAACATTTTGCATCGTTTCGATAGGCTTCCCCACCCCACACACACACACGAAAACAACAACAGTGAAGTAAACTTTAAAATTTTATTTTCATACAAAATATACACATGTTATGTACACTATAAAAAAATCGGATGTCATATCTGATGAAATACAGAAATTTATCCTACTCCGTCTAGAAGGACCACGGTCAGCGAGCGAATGCGCGCAAGGGCGTCTTGGGCTGGTGCCCTCGGTTCGGTGTTCGACCTCACGCCCGTGGGTCTCCTTGACGGATTAATATATCCAAACCCGGGATCCAAACACCTAAATAGCCTGGCGGTAGTCGTTCCTTTAAACGAGGCACCAAGGTTGCAACGGTACTGAAGGTATATGTGCTACTCAGATTAAACTCTCCCGTAAAGGCCTCCGAGAAAGTTTCTTCTTATAAAATATCCTATGTAAGTGTCGTGCTATAAGTACACCCTTTCATCTCAGGCATATCTATAGACCTATATCATGATATAAAATACCGACTATTTGATGGTAAAATGTATATATATTGATCCCCTGTACGAATAGACCCCTTCATATG
Source organism: Ophiothrix spiculata (assembly GCA_000969725.1). Taxonomy (NCBI): domain Eukaryota; kingdom Metazoa; phylum Echinodermata; class Ophiuroidea; order Amphilepidida; family Ophiotrichidae; genus Ophiothrix; species Ophiothrix spiculata. Next base: position 25,738 of record JXSR01S000613.1, on the reverse strand, counting down.
GGGTATCCATTTCATGCAAGTACTCTGTATCATTGATTATTGATTGATTGATTGATTGATTGATTGATAGATAGATAGATTGATTGATTGATTGATTGATTCCGTGCAATTATAGGAATAAAGATTTAACTAAAAGTGCATACATAGTTCTAACCGTAAGTAACTAATAGTTGTTGCAACAAATGTCCAGAGATCCTGATTTGCTTAAAGTTTCTATCTATCAAGTTTCCAACATTCATCGGTCTATGAATCTTGGTTCAATTGATGACACAGGATTGATGATAATTCCACATCGTGATTCTACTTCCGGCTTGGTTACCTCAATTCGAAAATTCCTCACAACCTGAAAATTAAACCAAGAATTTAAAACACTTTTATTATTCTATAAACCACTTTCCCTTTTAACCCTCGTCTTCCTGAGCCTTTTATGTAACACGTCTTCCGTCAATAAAGTTATATTGTTTGGTACTATGCTATAGGGTAGGGTCTCTTCTTTTCATTGATACCAAGATAATGAAAATCGGTCGAGGCGTTACGTAATTATGACGTCACAAAGTATTTCCGGACCGAAAAAAAAATCGACTTTTGGCAAAATTGGCCACTTTTTCACAAAATCGCTATAAATATTCTAAATGTCCGATTTTCGTCGGGTATTTGCTAATAAATTAAGGAATCAACAATTCTAAAATATCCTGTAAGTTTCAAGTCCATAGCATGCAGATATTTTGTCAAAATGGCGATTTTAAATTTTTCGAGGTGGCAATCACCCCCTACCTGCCGACTTTAGACAGCCTACCATAACTTAGGTGGTACCCCCGATTTGTTTTCGTCAAAATGATCGAAAAAGATGTAAAAACAATTATGCTCAGGCTCGCTTTGTTTTACGTTTTGGTGCAATCGGCGATCTTAAGATTGTAAGAAAAAGTAGTATCCCAGCAAATTTTATTAAGTATTTATATATGAATGATTGAAAGTCGAAAGTCGACTTTTTGGCTATAGAAACAACTGTTATGCCATTTTTGTCAATTTTAAAAATAGAAATCATGTATCTAACCTCAGCTAATAATAAGTACATCTCTTGTTCAGCTATTCTACGCCCTACACACATCCGGGTACCATGACCGAAAGGCATTGAGGCGAACGGATGATACTTCCGGTTTGGATTAAGCCATCGCTCGGGTCTAAACTCATGTGGATCGTCAAAAACGTCTGGTCTTCTGCATGCATTGTAAAAATTTGTCTGTATTTGGGTCTGTAAAAGAAGTCATGTGTGATGTTACAAACATAATATGCTGTAATATATTATGACACCGAGCTTGTCATAATTTCCTTACCATATCGAATACTGAACCCAATAATAAATTTATCATTATATTAGTTTCATTTCAATTATCCAAATATATTTTTTTTCAACTTGTCTTTTTACGAGGCTTGCTGTGGAGGATATCCCGCGTAAATGTAGTGACCGACGTTTTGACCCTTTCGATCGTATAACCAATTGAACTGTATTTTTTTCTCGTTTTATCTATGTATCTTAAATGTCAAATTATTTTGCCCATTTTCGTTAATGTGAGGTTTGGTGTGTTATCTAGCGGAATTTATCGAGTAAGTAATTCGATAAAATAGTGATCATGTAGAGGCATATCAAGGCATTAGAATTTAGCAAGAGAACACATGTGTACTGCTGGCGATATGTCGCCCTTTTGCATGGTCAAATGCTATTCAGGGCAGTTTATATCATGATTGCAGCGATTTGAGCCGTGCAATAGTTTGTACTATTGTACGGCATGTAACAAACCTGTGTGATATCATGATATAAAACAAATATTGAATGCCTATGTACGTTCAATAGTGCAAAATATATTCGGTCAAATTTTGACTGATATATTTCACTCAGCTACGCCTCGTGAAATAGAAAAGTCCAAATTTGACCTCATGATATATTTTGTACTATTGCACTCTCAGGCATTCAATATTTGTATAATATAACAGCAGAACACTAAAAGGTTTAAACAAGAGTAATACTGATAACTTATGGCCAAGATAGCGGCTCACCGCCTGATTTGAAGCATTTAGCCTGTTACAAGTCATAGAGGGAAAGAAGAACCCTACGGGAAATCCAAGCAACCATGACAGCACGAAGAGAAATATCACCTCACTGCATGGGATATGCTTCGCAAAGGTTACTGCTTGTCGGCGTAGTTCTGCAAGCTTCTTGTTTTGAAAGAGGTGTTTTTAAACTCTCAATAAATAGTTTATACATGTATACGACACTGTCATAGGTGTGAAAAATAATGTATCTAAGGGTCATTCTTTTTAATGTGGGCACCCATAAATGGTGGATTTGTTACATGGAGAGTGATTTATGCATCAATTTATGTCATATCATTTCAACAATCAAATGAAATGTCATAATTTTGGTATGATTTTAAAGACAATTTATTTGACTTTCAAGAAATCCAGAATAGAACCCAAATGAAGTGATTAATTAAGCTTAATGACCCGTTAAAGCTACTTAGCCAGGGTGGAGTTGGGTGAGGTTGAGGTGAGTGAGGTTGAGGCATCATGAAAATTGTGCATGAATTGTTCTGTCATATCTCCTTAAAAAACCATTGAAGTGTCACAAATCTGATATGATTTTAAAGGCTAGTTATTGTTTATCAAAAACAAGTTGGAATTAACAGGAATAAAATTGATTATTAACGCTAATAACAAGTATAAGTCAATAAGCTAATTTAGCCAGACATGAAAACAGGCATAAATGTGGTTGGTATGGATGAGATACGTACATTGTGCATCAAATGTTGTCACAACTTTTCAATAATTGTATGAAATGTCATAAATTTGGTATGGTTTTGAAGATAATGTATAAGCCTATAAAATCAATTGAAAATATTAGCCAAATAAAGGTCTTAATTAACTCTAATCAACAATTACCAGGAAGGAGTTAGGTATGGATGAAGTGAATGAGATGAAACGCAAATGGGCCTCCTCAAAAATAATGTATAGGTACTTACATTTTTTGGAATGTGATATCCGCCCAATAGTATATCTTCGTCAAGAATTCTTGCTGTGGCGATAGTGATGGGGAAAATCCTTTGAAAAACAAACAAACAATCGAAAGATCAGTTATGCAATTATTATTCATTTTAGTATTCTTTAATTTCACTAAGTATCTGACCTTCTAATGGCTAAACAAGTACTTCTAAGACCTATGTTTATGAAATACTGAAGTGATCATATAGGCTATCTGCCACAATCATAGTTATCCCGATAGCCTAATCAGTGGTTCACAGCAAGAAGAAGAAAATAATAATAATGGACACTTTTATTGCGCCTTACCAATAGATCAAAGTGCCGGACAATGATAATATAATTATACAAATTCATATAAAACTTGCACTACAATAATTTACTACACGCTTAGGAATAGGTAGTCAATAATGACCAGATTGTAGTCATTTTTGACCCACTCGTAGGGTCAACTATGCACCGAACCCATTGCAGTCAAATTTGACCAGGAGGTCTAGTCAAAAATTTGACCCAAATTGCAGTTGAAAATGACTACATTCGTAGTTTTTTTAAAATGACCTCTTTTGAAAACAACTATTTGTTGGTCAAAAATGACTTCATTCGGGGGTCATTTACTTTAATCAGTGTCCCGATTAGGAAAATGACTCCGGAACATAGTTAAAAAAAAGTGACAGTATGACTACATTCAGGGGTCATTTCAAAATGACTATTTTCGATGGTCATTTTTACACAATCATAAATGGGTCAAAGTAACCACATTTGACTTCATTTAGGGTTATTTTGAAATGACCACCCAAACTAGTCAAATTTTTGACTACCAATTTTTAAGGCATTGCAAGAGCAAGAGACTTGAATGGGTGGCTCTCCTGACAACATATTTCTGAGGATGCAAGGCATAAGGGTCTGCGGGACATAAACTGGTATGCATCTTGTAGAGGACTGCAGTTGATGCCACCTGACGTTTTTGTTGGGGCGAAGAGATGTTGAGATTTGGGTTTGCTTCATCCTCGTCCACACCTATTACTATACTCTATAAACCTTGAAGTATGCAACAAGCAATCAAACCCTGTTCAGGTACCGACATCTCATGAAAAAGCCTCATTCACTATCCACGTAATAGTTGCTTAGGTTCTGATATCTTACGAAACAGCCCCAATAGTTGCTTAGGTTCTGATATCTTACGAAACAGTCCTCATTCATTATACATGCAATGGGTGCTCAAATCCTGATTTAATTAATGAAATAGCCTCTTTCACCATACTTGTAATGGTTACTCAGGTCCTGACATCTTATCACCATACTTGCAAGGCTGCTCAGGTCCTGAAATCTTATGACGGAGCCTCTATCACCATATTTATAACAGAGCCTTTTTCACTATAATTGAAATTGTTGCATAATTGGTTGGACATCTTATTAAACATACCCTTTTCCCTTTCTTTGTACTGGCACTGCTATAAGATTCTGATATCTTCTGAAAGAGCTTCTTTTACCATACTTGTATTGTTTGCTCAGATTATGATGAAAGACCCTTTTGTAATGACTGCTCCAAGGTCTGTATTTATATTGGTTACTTCAAGTTCTGGCAAACTATGAAGGAGCCTCTTTATCATATTTGCAATGGTTACTCGGGCTATGATGAAAGAACCTCTTTAGAAATAAAGAGTATTTGTAATGGATGCTCTAAATTCGGGTACCCTATATTAACCGTCCTTTCCCCAAACTTGTAATGGCTACTGTCCAGAGCACCACATATTCATAACCTTCTTATATAGGTCCTTGGCCTATCTAGGTTAATCAATGTTGTGACCATCAATTTGTGAACATTTGGTTGAAGAACGTTTTGTGGTCATGTACGTTATGGCTTGAATAAAATAATGTTAAATTAAATGTTTACCTTTGTATTTCTTTAACAACGGCTTTAAGATAAGGCATGTTATCTATCTGCTCTCTTGTTGGTTGAGTTCCAGATGGAAAAACTCTCGATACTTCTTCGTATAATTTCTCCTGGACCCCTTGGTTTTTAGACAAAAGATGAATACCCCACGATGTGGTATACGACGTCTAAAGGTAAATGAAACACACGGCAGATATTGAAATCACAGACATTAACATTTGAATTTTAGAATAAGCCGAATCAGATACTAGTATAGGTTGATTTTTTAAAAATGGGAAATTTTCAAAAAACATGATAACAATCAAAAAAGTAGGGAAATCTTTCCTAGACATTTGTTTCTAAATTCCAAAAAGCAAAAAAGTTTACAAATGTAAATTTTAATTAGGCTTTCCATAAATATTTGGATCAAAAAATACGGTGTTTGGCATTTTGTGCCAAAATTGACATTTTTAGTCAAAAACCAATATCACCAATATGTTAAAATCCACTTCTAAAAATGTATACTTTTATATGTTTTATGCAATTAGTTTGAGAGTTAGAGTACAAAAATAGTTTATGCCATTGGAATGTTTACCCCATCGGTAAAAACATTTTATTATACATGTACTTGCGCCATTGTCAATTGGCGATATTTTAAGGGGTGGGGGTAAGTATGCAATTGACTTCTCCTTTTTAATTCTTTTGAAGTACTACTCAAACTAATTGCATAAAACATATAAAAGTATACATTTTTAGAAGTGGATTTTAACATATTGGTGATATCGGTTTTTGACTAAAAATGTCAATTTTGGCACAAAACGCCAAAAACCGTATTAGTACTTTACCTGTGACCAGAGTTTTAGCGTAAAATTCCTCCGCGAAAGCGCTTTTTCGGTGTCACATGGACCCCCAGACCACTAACAGGCAGACCTTGACCACTTGAAGTGTTAAATCGGTTGTTTTTTTGACATTTGCCAAAGTGGGCATAATATACCGGGATAATATATAAATGTTGCAAATTCAAAGCGTAGTTTTGATGAATTATGAGCTTACGGTATCAATAGAGGCAGACATAATCTCTGAGACATTGCTGTATATTTCTTCTGGACTAAGTTTATCTTGCTTCATGAGAAATGCTACAAAGGTGCCATCATCAACCTTGTCCCCATTGACGGCGTTTCTGGCTAGACTTGATATCTTTTCGTCCATGTATAATTTAACTGGAACAAAGGAGAGTTAAAATGCGTCAAGAACAAATGTGACCGTCCATCCCAAACCGGCCGAAAATGCAGTCTCTTGCCGTTCTCACTTTTTTTTTTACTTGCAAAGACCATGGTATTTGGTATAAGGATTAAAATGATTAAATGTATAACTGAGATTAACGCGTTCAAAAATCAGTAAGCCCTAATTTTTCTGTTGATTAGGTTTTATAGATCCGATTATTTCCTTGAAATGAAACTTTGCTGGTGTTTTAAAGTAAGCACAAATATTGTGAATCTGTCAAAAAGCTAATTTCGGCAAAAGTTGACATGTGTTTTCACCTGTAGCGCAAAATGAAGTGTGCTGTATGTAAGGCTCGTTTGAGATAGACGATCACAAATACTAAGTAGAATGACTAGTTAGTTAGGTGATATTAAATAGTTCTCATTTTCTTATTAACATTATAGATAATATGTATGATGTTAATTTGAGGCCTTTTTGTCTATTAAAGTTGACGGACAAGTACTATCCGATATACCCGGGATGCCTTGCCGTTAATCTTTATACATGTACTGTCTACTGTGTCCAATTAATCTTTAAAGTCGCCATCACTGTGTCACTCAAAAGTAAATTTTGTAAATTGTATTAACTAAAACTGCTCTATGATATATTATGTGTTTTTCTGGCTCTTTTGTTTGTAGTTTAAGGTGGAGCAAAACAGAATCACCCAATTGATTTTAAAGGTTCATTTATTCACCTCATTCATATTAAACCAGGGGCGTCGGAAAGAAAATAAAAGTGGTGCGGCCCTTGGTAAAAGTGATGCGGCCTGTGGCTTCTTAGTTTCGACAATAAGGAAACAACTATAAGCCCAAAAAGACAATATTTACTAAAAACGAATTTGTTGTGGTTATTAATGCTAGGCCTATAATAAAACGCATCAAATTGAATTAGAATTAATACGGTATTATTACTCAGGGGGGGACCTACACGGTTCCGACTCCCCTGTCATAAACCATTTAAATGTGTTTCTGTCAAATGCTGATTGTTTATATTAAGTGACACAAATTGTGCCGAGTTTTTTACCCAAGATGCATCGGGAAGAGGAAACAGCTGGTGGCGCAAAATGCTTGAATTGTTCTAATTCCAGAGACTTGTGCACTACTGTAGAAACAATAATCCTATGATCTTTAGTTGTCCGACTATATTTTAGAGCAAGAGGTGGTTTTTTTTTCGGCTTAAACTTACCTAGTTTTAATATGTCATCCCACGCCTTATTTATCAGATTTGATGGGTTTTTGCTGGGTGGAAATAAATTCAGGAGAAACTGTGGAACCACTAATTGCAAAAATGTCTTGAAAGTCAAGGTATTAACAGCATCGAAGAATGCTTGGTTTTCTGGCTCTAATTTTTGTGGTTTAATCAGGTTTAATTTACGGTCAAATACAAATTTTGCTGAAGCTGGAAAAAAGACAGAGCAAAAGAAAATGATCAATGCCAATGTCTAAAGAGAAACAAAACAAAATCATCAAGCAATTTTACATGTTTCACTTGTTTTTATGACACCAGCTTAACAACACTGGCCCAAATCCACTGGCAACTATATTGCTCCGGTTCATTACTCGGTATGATAATTGCCATTTAAATTTCAATCATTGGGCATTAATAAGTTATTCTGTTTGCCTGGGATGGGCAGCAGGGACTTAATCCAATTTTGTATTCATGGCATCAGTTTAACACTTATTAAAAAAAAAATTAAAAAAAAAATTAAATCGACCGACCCCTTCCCTTGCTAATTAGCATAAATAAGCATTTTCGAGGGCGCTCTTCAAATTTGTTTTCCCCATAAAATCGTAACCTGACAACTTTTTTCAAATTTTATTTCAGGAATGTATTTGTACCTACATACTCCAATTATGAGCAAAATTTTATTGAAAAATTCCATCTCAAATTTTTGGCCGGAAAATTTTGACGCGAGACAGACAATTTTGTTTTGGCCGCCATTTTGAAACGGTTTGTCCGATTTTCAAAATGTTTTCTTTGTTTTAGTTTTTTTGAAGTACCTGTGACCAAAGTTTCAACGTAAATTTCTTTCGCGAAAGGGCTTTTTCGGTGTTTGGTCCATATGGACCCCCTTAACAACTAACGGGCATGTGAAGGACCTTGACCACTTAAGTGTTAATTCATTTATGTATAAGTCTAACATTTGAAGCTTCAACAATTATCTGCCCACAATCTGACTTAATAATTTACGAATTTGCTGAAACTCGTAAGAAAAAAACCCTGCTACTATAATAATTACTTGTAACACAAGACAATGGAATACAATACAGACTCCCAAAAAGTATCGCCTCACCTCAAATATGGAACTCGCAAACGTAATGTGGCAATAATTGCAATGGTGTTATTAACGCGTAAGTTAATCAAATCAAGTTGGTATCTAAGCGGATATTTTGTACTGTGCGAAAAATTAAATTTGCAACCTTTTTAAGTAACCTCGAGGGGTTTAAAAGTTCATAACTTCATTCTTTTTCAGTCAATTGTCAGAAATAGGGTGTCAAAAGAAAGCTGAAATTCCAGCGCTTGTACATATAATCTTCAAATTACGTTTGGGAGTTCCATATTTGCGCACGAGCCATTTTTCGACGTGAGGCGATACTTTTTTGGGAGTCTGTATACAAACAAACAACTTATACTAACTTTCCATTGCCCATTTGTACAGTTCTTCTTCGATGTTTGGCATAACACCATCAGCTCTCCTCGTTGTTTTGACCTTCTCAACGAACTCTAAGACGATCTCGTGCATGTCACCGACGTGTTTAGCAACGACGTTTGGTCTGAGCATGCCTTGGCTTATGGCAGAACGAAACTTTTGCCACTCCTCCCCGTCACTATAAAGAAAAATGAGAAAAAATGTAAATATGATGATGTAATTAACACTGATTAAGGTAGTGCATGGGTAATATGAGAAAGAGGAGATGATGTGTTTAAATGATGATGATTAACCGTCGGGCAATGGTGCAGGAGCAGGAATTTGTGGAGGTAGAGGAAAAGGAAAAGAAGGGTGCGTGTGAATGCAGTAGAAGGAAAGGGAGGAGTAGGAAGAGGGGGATAAGGAGGAAAGTCAGAAAGAGACCAAGAAGAGAAGTAGGAGTTGTGGTATTAAGTGGCACCGGCGCACTGGTGTAGCAAATTTACCTTACAAGTAGTCCTAGTGAATTTTGTTTTAACATCTTTACTTTATTAAATGAACGATGAATGGGAGGAGATTAAACAGCTAATTTACCTGGAAGCAGTCCAAATGACATATCGGTTTTAGTTTAGTACTCAAGATCTATAGAAGGAGGGGCGCGGGTGAGAAGAAGTGGGAGCAGGGGGAGATGGTGGCCCGGAGGTACTCAGATTTCGGTTGGGTACGGACGCGCGTCCGGAGTTTTCGACTATCTAAACTAAGGAAGCGAAAAAATGCTACCCATATGTAAACTAATTTGACTTAAACAACAATTATCTATACCGTTCAATACATTTTAACAATGTAAATTGCAGTTTAAAAGCCCAATTTGGCAACCGATAGGTATACCAAAGGAAAAATTGGTCAAAAAATGGTCATTTTTGAAAACTGCAACCGTTATGACCATTTTCCAAATTTTGAGAAGGTGGATGACTTAGGGTGGAAGGGAAATAAGCAGCAATTAAGTTTACCTTGTGAGAAGTCCTAATGACATATTGTTTTTACGTTTGTAATCTATCCACGCTGGTAAGCTTGGGCGTCTTGGGTGTTTACCGACTCGACGTAGCGCTGCTTCAAAGAGTTCTGGATCAGACAGCACGACCATCCAGGAACCATCACTCACTCTGGTCCTGCAATAAAGGAGAGAAGAGTTGTCACTATACTCTATTAACCTTGAAGCATGCAACAATCAATCAGACTGGAGATCCATAGCATATCCCTTGCATTCTACAATATTGTGAACTGGTGGTTTTACATCGTATAAGAGACTAGCAATGATTGATTAGGACTTAATCACTGCGTATTAATATATTTTTACATGAATTCTTCATGATTTTGGTATTATGTTTGGCTAATTTTGTTTTTACACATAGACAAACATTGAAAATAAGTTTATTTGAATATTCAGCATGATTTGGTATGTTGCTATGATTCGAAAAAATGGACTAATTTACTTCCCCGTATGGTCATATTGGTTTCTATGCGTTAATCGGCTGATTGTTGCATACTTCAAGATTTACAGAGCATGAGAGTGCAAATTTAGAATCAACCAATAGAATATTTCAGACACCAAAGATTTCAATATTTATTTATCCATTACAGAGAGCTTCTTTAGAAACTTGAGACAATCAAACTTAACCGTCACTATACATCATACTCTGCTACAAGATCCACTGACAGCACATCTCTTGTATTCTACAGCATTGTGAACCTATTGTTTCTGTATTGTTGTAAGAGACTAGCTATGATTAGTCAGGATTGAATAAGACCAAATCACTGCGTATTAATATTTTTGTACATGAATCGTTCAATTTTGGTTTTCATTTTGGTATTATTTGTGGCTAGTTTTGTTACTATCACATGGATAAACCTGGAAAATAAGTTTAATTCAACAAGATTGAGTACATCTTTTTTATTTGGAAAATACAGACTATTTATTTTATCGTATGGTCATATTGGCTTTTGTGCGTTAATCGGCTGGCTGTTGCATACTTTAAGATTTATAGAGTGAAAGAAAGAGCATCTTCAACAACAAATAAAGTCATTTATGCTTCATACCTGTAAATAGAGCCAAGTTGTTTGCTAGTATAATTCTGGTATTCATGGGGTTTTATGAATGCTCCATGCCAAAGAGCATGTGCCAGTGGCGCTAAAACACCAAACAGTCCTTTATCATGGCCTCCAGGGATTGGGATAGCCTCAAATGGCTTGATGGCAGCATCAGATATTGCATCAAAGGTAACTGCAGAACTTCGGTGTCTTGTAGATGATGTTACTGGACATCCACGTGATGCTACTGGGCGTGCGTATTTACTTGATGAACGTTTGTTTTGTTTTAATGGTGTCCTTTGATTTCCTGTAGAAACAATAATTGAAAACAAAGTAATTATATTTCAATAAATATTTTCGTGTATGGGGGTTTACCCCAAAAGATGAGTAAGGTAAGCCGGTAAGCTACAGGTCTAGAGTAAGGAATCTGTCACACATCATGAAACGTACGAATAACGAACTAATAACGTACACTGGTTGAAATACATGTAATCGATTACCAAACCGGTGTACGTTATTATATAATACGTTATTCGCATGGTACGGTGATGTGTGACATGGCCTTCAGGGATTGGTTGCCATCAATTTTATAGCATATGTGGTACCTATGGATAGGTATTGATCACCTCTTTCCGTTGATACCAAAATCTAGGTCATCCGATAATGTATGACGTCACAGTTATCGAAATCTGGAAAATCGGCATTTGTATAGAAAATATAGGCAAATATCAACATTTTCTAAAATATCTTAGGAATATCCGATTTTCATGCAGGTTTTTTTTTCTAAATAATGTAAAAACTCACTAGTTTTACCTAAATACCAAGTTTAAAATGAATAGCTGCCATACAAATGACTACAAAAACACACATTTTTGATATCACAGAGTTTTATCGGCCCCCCACCCCCGACCTCTGATGAACTTAGAGGTACAGTGAGTTATTAAGCGTTGTATCTGAGGAATTTTTACCACTAGATCTCGGTAACCATAGTAACTAAGGGTTATGAGTTGTAAATCACATGATTTGTCGAATCACCACTTCCCTACTTTATATGCAAAAGAAAGGGAAAGGGTGAATTGAATTCAGTGAAACCTCCAATTCAAACTGAATATGAATGTCCGATGGAAGAAAGAGTCAACTTCAAGACTTTTAACTATCCAAAGCTGAAAATGAAAATTGTAAAGGTACTTGTCTGTAGTATTTGTTTTATATTGCATGCAGAGTTAGCATCTGACTAAAAGCAGAAGAAAATGACTATTTGCAACAGAAATGTGATTCGAAACGAATGCTTTATATGAAGTGGAAGGAGAAAGGATTAAAAAGATTATACATGTAGAAGAACCGGTAATGTCCCTGAATAGCCCCCGGCAATATTTAAGACCCCCTAGGTTACTGGAAAAAGAAACCGTTATTATAGTACAAGATCGTTCTTAATGACCAGAAGAATGTGGACACGACTTCTCTGTACCCTCTGTACCAGACTTCCTACTATAATCCAAGTTTCTTTATATAACTGCACTTGAAAATACCCACAGAATAAATAACCCCCGGCCCAAGAATAAATAACCCCCGGCCCAGAATATATAACCCCCGCAGTGATTCTCCGATCCTTTTTGCATAACCTTCTTCCCCCCAAAACAAACCGTGCCCCTCTTTTGCTGGCTATAAGACCCCCCAAAAGAAATCCCCTTTTTCGTCCCTCCGGGACGGTTTTGCATTTTATATTGTTGACTCCAACACTATATATATACTCCCTCAATAGCCCCCGGCACTATACCTTAACTGTGTAAAAAAAGCGTTTCGGGTGCCCTAAACCTAACCCTAAACCTAAACTTATAACCCTAAACCTAAACGTAAACGTAAGCTTAACCCTAAACCCAAACATAGTATCAAGCTATATATATACTCCCTCAATAGCCCCCGGTGCAATACCTTAACTGTGTAAAAAACGCGTTTAATTCGGGGGCTATTGAGGGAGTATAATATAGCTTGATGCTATCCAAGACACTATGTATATACTCCCTCAATAACCCCCGAAACGCATTTTTTACACAGTTTAGTAGCGCCGGGGATGTAAAGATAGCTACTTGGGAAGATGGTGAAAAAAAAACTTAAATTCCTTTTATTAGAATGAAAAGTTGAAAGAACAAGGAAGAGGGGACGTCAAAAACAATGTATGGACAAAATCAGAGAATGGACAGGTTTGACCTTGGTAAACAAGCAAACTTGGTTCACCTTGAACGGACGCATTTTGAGATATGTTTAGTATTGACCGCTAATCTTCAGTAAACAGTAGCCAATCGTGAAGAAGAAAAAGAAGAAGAAGAAGAAGAAGAAGAAGAAGAAGAAGAAGAAGAAGAAGAAGAAGAAGAAGAAGAAGAAGAAGAAAAAGAAGAAAAAGAAGAAGAAGAAGAAGAAGAAGAAGAAGAAGAAGAAGCCAATCGTGAAGAAGAAAAAGAAGAAGAAGAAGAAGAAGAAGAAGAAGAAGAAGAAGAAGAAGAAGAAGAAGAAGAAGAAGAAGAAGAAGAAGAAGAAAAAGAAAAAGAAAAAGAAGAAGAAGAAGAAGAAGAAGAAGAAGAAGAAGAAGAAGAAGAAGAAGAAGAAGAAGAAGAAGAAGAAGAAGAAGAAAAAGAAGAAGGAGAAGAAGAAGAAGAAGAAAAAGAACAGGAGGAAGAAGGAGAAGAAGAGGAGGAAGAGGAAGAAGAAGAAGAAGAAGAAGACTAGAAGAAGAAGACGAAGAAGAAGAAGAAGAAAAAGCAGATAAAAGTTTGTTGACCACATCTGAGAACAGAACAGTAAACAAATGCGGAATGCTGAACTAATTTTGGCTATCATTTAAGACTGATAAATTAAGTCAACATCCATCTACAACTTATTTTTTCTGACCTCTTCATCGAGAATGGATACACTGGTGACCAACATAATGTCCGTATAGAAGAACGAACTTTTAAAAGTGAGGTTTACGAAAAGTCCAAAAGTAAACAAAAATTGAAAATGACGACTATTTTTGGAGCACTGAAACACTGATAAGAACTTCAAACAGAAATACAAACACACGTGGTTTTATTGGGCAACCTTCCTTTACGCTTTCTTGTGCTAATTTTAGTAACAGTAACAAATATTTAGTTGAGTTGTTTGAATTAGTTATCGTTCATTTGCGCATCCGTTTGTATTTTGTTTGTGCATATTTCAAAAATACACACTTTATCTTGCGGATTATCATTAATATACACAACAAAATATTTACAATGATAATTATTTTTGGGCATAATCATAATTTTTGAGGAAATAACAAAGCATATAAGAAAGTCGTTTCTTTTATAATATGGACGAAATCACCATTTTGCTGTAAGAGCATATGTGACCATCCATCACAAAGTTTGGCCATGGGCAAAACAAGTTATTGCCGATTCAAGAAAAAAAAAACACCTTTAAAATAAGACAAATGTTTCAAATTCATACGACATCCAGACGTAGAACTAAGGGTAATGAGTTGTAAATCACATGATTTGTCAAATTACCACTTCCCTACTATATATGCAAAAGCAGGGAAATTGTGATTTGAATCCAGTGAAATCTCCAAACTACACAAGAGATGTCAAATCAGAATATGAATATCCGATGGAAGAAAGAGTCAACTTCAAAACCTTTGGTGGAACCCCAATATCAAAAGCTGAAAGTGGAACTGGTTAAGGGTAAAGGGAATCCATCTGCTCAGGAAAATGTGAATCCTAACTACTTTTTAATCATAAAAAATATAAATAGTTTCCACTACCTTTGCGGCGGGAATCGAACCATGGATTATGGCAGGGGATAGTCATGCATTACGAAGCGATGGATCTACCGCTGAGCCATCAAGGCAGCGTTGAGATCGTGAAGTAAAATCTAAAACATAAACATTCGAATGCCGTAATTTTCTTTTGTTTATATGAAAATTGCCATTTTTGCCTCATTGGAATGTTCAATTTGTAAGTAAATTATGCGAATGCGTATATCAGACAAAATGTAGATAATGTAGATACTTAAAACAGGCAATTCACAGCTCAAACAGGGCGAACTCAGAGTCGTAATTCACGTCCGGATTTTCGGGGGAAAACAACGCGGATTTGTTACATTATCATTCAAAATCAACTCAGCATATTTATAAAATATTGTTTGTAATTCAATAAGAAGTATCAAGCCTACAATCTGTCAAAATTTGAAGCCAAAAAGAAGAAGAAGAAGAAGATGATGATGCGCATAAAAGTTTGTTGACCACATCTGAGAACAGAACAGTAAACATTGTAAACAAATACGGAATGCTGAACTAATTTTGGCTATCATTAAAGACTGATATATTAAGCAAACATTCATCTACAACTTATTTTATCTGACCTCATTTTCGAGAATGGATACACTGGTGACTGACATAATATTAATATACTACATGTCCATAGGAGAATTTCTAAAGTGAGGTTTACGAAAAATCCAAAAACAAACAACAAAATGAAGACTATTTTTGGAGCTTTGAAACACTGATAAGAACTTCAAACAGAAATACAAACGCACGTGACCTTCCTACACTTTCTTGTGCTAATTTTAGTATCAGTAGCAAATATTTAGTTGAATTGTTTGAATTTGTTATCGTTCATTTGCGCATCCGCTTGTATTTTGCTTGTGCATATTTTAAAAATACACACTTTATCTTGTGGATTATCATTAATATACACAACAAAATATTTACAATGATAATTATTTTTTGGCATAATAATAATTTATGAGGAAATAACAAAGCATATAAGAAACTTGTGACTTCTTCTTAAGTCGTTTCTTTAATAATATGGACGAAAGCACCATTTTGCTGTAAGAGCATATGTGACCTTCCAGCCCGTATGAACAGTAAATGCCAGAACCTTCATTTTACGCTACAGGTGAAAATACATATCAAGGTCA
>JXSR01S000611.1:49487-66756 GCA_000969725.1 Ophiothrix spiculata | reverse complement strand
CTGGTGCCATTTTCAAACAGAATGAAGTATGATTTCAAATTTCTCTACACTGAAATAATATTAAATTATGCTTAAAATGAGCTATCAACCACTGCTGTAGGGCAAGGGGTTGTGAAATTGTAATAAAATTTATATCACAAGTTTAAAAAAAGTGTTATTCCACCACCCTTTTGGGGTACCCAACTCAAGACATGCCACCACATGTGACTCTCACATCTGTATGTACGTCGCGTGTGTTAGTGGCATTATGTTTTCTTGTGGATGGAGAAAAGCCTAATAATTCCCCGCCTATTTTGTGATGATCAAAGTATAGTCAGGGGTGTGAGAGTTCAGATTTTAATCTGATTTCAGATTTTTTTCATGCCTTCAAAAGAGTCATAATTTCAGCTTTTCTTGTTATTTTCAGCCTGTTTTGGACATTTTGACACGATTTTTAGATTATTTCAGATTTGTTTTCAAACATCCACTCACAGCCCTGTATAGTGCTCTCGATGAACCACAGTGTTTTACAAACGAAAAAGAAAGCATAATAAACAACAAAAATAACATGCAACAAGCCAGAGAATGCAGCAGAACCAGAATACAAATGAGAAGGATATAGATACACGTCTCAAAAAAGTTTGGACATTTTTTTAGCTGCCATATATCTCATTTGTTTGAATCTTATTCGTCTATTTGATGCATTATTCGATTAGGTAGCATTCTCTTCTTTAAAATGACACCAAAGTTGTAACCAGAGCTCGCTTTATGTCTGAGTAATCGCACTTTCTTAGCACTTGGGTCACAGTCTCACAGACAGCGTGTGACAATTTTGAGCAGCATCCGTGCCAATCCTATTGATTTTGATGCTATTGGATAAATCAGTGAATGGATGAATTTAACTTGGTAATACTGTATAAATGTGTCTACATTTTGTGATAGAAATTTTGGGATTTTGAATCCTACAGTGCATTGGATATTCAGCATTGCCACCATAGTTAACCATGCTATTGTTGGTTTCTATTGGGACTTGGATTACAACCATAATTTTATGGTCTGTATTATCATCACCAGATAATCACTTATTGACTGACAACATGATGGAACCAATTAGCCCATCAACAGTTTACTCCAGAGACTCGTTACTTGCAATCAATAATATTGGAAAACAATTTGTGTCCAAGGATGTTTTTGATACAATCTGCTCTTTGGGCATTTCGCGTTACAAACCAACCAGAAGAGGAAGAAGAGGGGGTCGCAAACATCGACTGTCTGTTCCATCACCCCCAATTAAGAACTGTGTTTCTCTATTTTCTCTTAATTGCCAGGGTGTTAAAACAAAAGCAACAACTGGAATAATAACTGACTTAATAAAGGAACACCAAATTCAGATTTTCTGCCTAACTGAGACTTGGCTTGCAGGGAACCAGACTGATGACTTCTGTATCAAGTCGATGACACCACCAGGATATGATATTGTTAATGTGCCCCGTGGAGGGGGAGATCCTCATGGTGGAGTTGCAGTGTTATATCAAGATGGCTTCAAGATAGTTTCAAAAATGGACAATTCTGATCGACACTTCAAAAGCTTTGAGTATAGCTTAATTGTTTTTGCATGCGGATCAAGATGTTTTACTGTTGTGACAGTTTATAGACCCTATCCATCTGCTAAAAATGGTTTCACATCAAAGTTGTTCTTAGATGAATTTTCACAATTTTCACAGGATTTAGTTGTTGCTCAAGGTGATCTAATACTAGTTGGTGACTTAAATCTTCACTTGGATATTGAAAACGATCCTGATAAGCAGAAATTTTGTGACCTTATGAACACTCTTGGACTTATGCAAACCGTCGCTGGACCAACTCACCGCTGTGGTCACACGCTTGATGTTGTGATTTCGCGAGAGCTTGATGATTTTGTAGAGAACACTTGTGTCCATGATCTCATTTCAGATCATGCGCTAGTTGCATGTACTCTCTGCATTAGGAGACCTTTGATTCCAAAAACTGTCATCACCTCACGGAAATACAAGTCAATTGATCAGACTGTGCTTGAAAATGACATTTCATCCAGTGAAATCTCCAATTCGCTCTCAAATAATGTTGAAATGGCAACTGCTCAGTACAATAAAGTATTATCTTACTTACTTGATAAACATGCACCAATTTGTACAAAGACTGTTGTCCCTCGCGTACGACTACCTTGGTTTAATGATGCATTGCGCCATGCTAAACGTGAGCGTCGTAAAGCTGAGAGAAAATGGAAGTCTAGCGGATTGACTGTTGATTATGAGCATTTCAGAGAACTGAAGAACAAGTACAACCATGCTTTGTACAGTGCCAAATGTAATTTCTTCAATAACAAGATCTTTGAATGTGGTAACGATTTCAAGTCAATGTTTTCAGTCATCAATGAAATCCTTCACAAAAGACGATCTTCCAAGCTTCCTGATCATAGTTCCTCTTCTGAACTAGCAAATCGGTTTGCCTCTTACTTTACATCTAAAATAGATACCATCCGATTGAACCTGGCATCTGTTGTGTCAGAATTGTCTGACGAAGAGTGTGTTACAGCTGATTTGTCCTGGGAAGAATTCAATATAGTTGACGAGGATACTATTAAAGACATTGTAATGGAATCTCCTAGTGCTTCTGGTATTCTTGACCCCATGCCCACATGGCTGATCAAGAAGTTCATCAATTTTCTGCTCAGCATTATTACATCTATTGTCAACATGTCTTTGACAGAAGGCATAGTTCCAGTGTCCATGAAATCTGCTGTGATTAAACCTTTGCTCAAGAAAGAGAATTTGGATTGCAATGTGCTGAAGAACTATCGTCCAGTTAGTAATCTTTCTTTTCTGTCCAAAGTAATTGAACGTGTTGTTGCCCGACAACTTAAGCAGCATATGGATGTTAATAACTTGCACGAGCCCCTACAGTCAGCGTACAAACAATATCATAGTACTGAATCCACCTTGTTAAAGGTCCATAATGATATACTTTGGGCCATGGAAAACCAGGGTGTTACTGTACTTGTACTATTAGATCTCAGCAGTGCATTCGACACAATTGATCACGCTGTGCTTCTTTCCAGACTTCAACATCGCCTTGGATGTAAAGCAGTGGTCTTATCATGGTTTAAGTCATATCTTATGGATAGGACTCAGTGTGTTTATATAAATGGTAAATCATCGCATCCACAACAGCTTCAGTATGGTGTGCCACAGGGATCCGTGCTAGGTCCCTTGCTGTTCTCGATCTACACGCTTCCTCTCGGTGATATTGTTCGCTGGCATGGAATGAACTTGCACATTTACGCGGACGACACCCAGATATATTTTTCTGTTTGCCCGACCACACGCATCGGTGTTGAAATCGCGATTTCCAGAATTGAACAGTGCATAAATGACATCAATTCATGGATGTCAAGAAATTTCCTGAAACTTAACGCAGATAAAACTGAAGTTTTATTGCTTGGTTTCAAAACACAACTTACCAAGATTGACACTGCTTCTATTACTATTGCCGGTATGGAGATCCCTATTAAATCTGACCCTGTCAAAAACCTCGGGGTTATGTTCGACTGTGGCTTAACAATGTCTTCGCAAGTGGCTAGTGTGGTCAGATCTGCTAATTTTCAACTTGTAAATATTGGCAGAGCTCGCAAAATGTTAACTGTTGAGTCTACTAAACTGGCAATAAACACTTTGGTCACATCAAGACTTGATTATTGCAACGGTCTGCTGATCGGTATAAGTCAAAGCCTTCTTAAGAGACTTCAAAATATACAGCGTACTGCCGCTCGGATAGTTACAAGGAAGCGCAAATTTGATTCCATCACTGATGACCTCATTGATCTTCATTGGTTGCCAATCCAACAACGAATCGACTTTAAGATCTTGGTTCTAACATACAAATCTCTCAATGAACAGGCTCCTGACTATTTATCAAACATGATTCATCTTCAAACTAATCACAGACCTCTTCGTTCTTCTTCTGCAGCTCGTCTATTTGAACCAAGGACTTCTCATGTTACTTTCGCTTCGCGTTCTTTCTCAAGTTATGCTCCTCATATTTGGAATCCGGAATGCAAACTCTATCACAATTTTCAGAAGACTGTTGAAATCTCATCTTTTTAATGTAGCGTATGGACAGTAGTTATTTCCTCGTGCCAAGGCGCCTTTGAACAATGTTTTGATTTAGGCGCCCTATAAGTTTTAGTGATTGATTGATTGATTGATAACAGTTTGTTTTTGAATAACAACAGGTGAGGATAAAATTAAAAGTTTTACAGTTTATTTAATTAATCTTCTGTTTGTTACTTCCTCTAAAAGTGATCATTTGGTGTTCAATCCATGATTTATCATGGTGAGATTATTAAATCTGACTTAAACTCATGCATAGACAACTTTAAGTTGGTTTGTCACAAAAGCAAACTGCAGCGACATTTGATGTTAGTGAAACATGGTATTATAACTTTTAAAATTCTGTTAAATGGGATGCTTAGGACAGGTGCATTCCAAGATTTTACTTGCTGTTAATTAATGTAAATGAGCGTTGTTTTTTTAATGAATACAAACAACTTATTCATTCAGTTACTAATTTTAGCACATTTTCACTTATATCTCTGAAACGTGACATGTTTCAGCGGTAAAATTTAGATAAAATATGAGGAATATTTTGGTACCAAAATCTCAGAAAGTTTGAAAAAATGCTGACCCAATCGGACAGGGCTCCTTTAAGTTTTCTGTAACAGTGTAAGAGGGAATTATTCTTCAAAACACACAATTGGAACCTTACGTCATTATGTTGCAAATCAAGATAAAATATTTGTATTACAGAAAGAAGATTATGAAAAACAAAAGAAATTTGTTCACAAAATGGCTTCTCCTGAAAAAAAGAAAATAGATACAGCTTCGTTCCACTCACATGGTGAACTTTACATGCTTCAATTTTTTTAAAGTTGCAACCAACCATTTATTTAACATGTTTCATGTATTTACATGATTTTGTATATATTTGTTTCTTGTAGAAGTTAGACCGAGAAATGGGAGGTATGAAAACACTAGGAGAATTTCAAACCCTATTTGATGCGCTGGACTTAGAAGTTGACATAAGGAAAGTAAGTGAAATAGTGCACTATGCTGCCAGGTCATTTTACATATACACCTTCAGTAAAGATGTCATTGATCTGGTTCTAAGTGTATAGACCATTTCTACAATTGGCATAATGAACGTTTATCAGTGCAATAGTGCAAATATTTCATGAAGTGAAAGCTTAAAATTTGCCGAGTGAAAATTTCAGCTTTCACTGAATGAAAATATTTGTTCTATGGTACGAATACAAAGCGGTCATTATTTATTTTATATAACACCTAAGTAAATAGTAATTTGACAATCTCACAACTGTTAAATAACTTAGGTAAAAAATTGTGATGACCCTCCTCCATTTACATCTCTCATGTGACTATTCTACACCATCACGGATCAACAAGAAAACAGAATATCCCATAGCACTGATGATGCTCCTTGTATGAGCTATCAAAAACGTAAGTCTCCAGTTGAATAGAATTAACAACATATCTTAATGTTTAACCGTTTTACCGCAGTGTTCCATGCTGCAAAAGTTTCTCGGTATTAGTGAGAATTTGTTTGCTTGGAGTTCAAGCCATGATATGAAGTGCTTTCTTCATGCTGGTAGCTGAATGAAGTCAATCTTTAAGAATTTCCTGACATAAAGATGGTAATCTGACGCTTATCCATACTCAAGATTTCACAGAATTTCTCCTCATTCCTCTTACATTTTTAAATCATACTTAAATAAAGCCATTAAATATTGAACTTTGACATTTCAATTTTGCTTATTTTCTTAAGTATTAACGATTTTAAGGTGTTTGGTCCGTAAAAGATCTGATTTGAATTTGCTAGTAAAAATCGGCATGAATAATATTTTATTGATGTAGAACTGATGTTTAAAATTATGATTGAGGGTTACCGGACTTGTTTTTGCATGCAAATCCGTTTAAAATATTATTTCTGGGGAAAATTAGTACAGGGATCGATTGGAAATGTGGCAAAAGCAGCATATATTTAGTGTTGATTCAAAAACTTCCCATTGAAATTTCATGTCAATTTTTTCACAAAATTTGCGCAAAAGTATGTTATTTCAATTAACAGAATAAAAAGTAGTGGCCACTAACCTATTTTTCACAAAGAATGAGAAAATATGACATTTTTTGCTACAAAACACCATTCTGCGTATACTGCGCATGAGTGTTGCTGCACTTGTGGAATTAAAACATGTAAAGTGCATACCAGTATTCAGCATTTCATGATTTTCCATTTTCTGAGATACACTTCCCAATAGTGATTTTTAGTTAGGTAGATCCCCAGCATGAGTGTCATGTTGGGTATATATGCATTTTTCTTGATGAAACTTGTAGTGGAGAGCGTGTACTTTAAGAAACTGGATGATGCCAAAAATTCATGCTTGAGCAATTTTTGTTGTTTGTGTCAGAAGCCACACCCTCTTTTTCAATACTCTTTATGTATGAAAAATCTGATTATTTGGTGTAAACATACCGTGTTTGATATCAAATCAAAGCTAATGGAATATGTACTGCAAATACCTTATAACTGCGTCATTTTATGTGCTTCAAATTCAAAATAGCCGCCAAAATTGCATATTTTCATAAATCAAACGGGAAAAAAATCTGTTAATATGTCCAATATCGTAAATTTTCACTAGAGTAAGCAAATTTGTATAAATAATATCATTATTGTTCTAAATATTGACCGTTCAATTTAAAAAAAAGTAAACTGCCGTCCAAAAAACGCAAGAAATGAGCACTGGTATGCTTTGGTGCATAAATGGAATTATAAAACATCACTGAAGTCAACAAATATTCAAAATGATCAACACAGAATGATGTTAGATGATGCAACAGAAAACATTGTGTCCCATAATAGGTTTTATCAGGTTTCAAATCCAAAAAAGTGTACATATTGAGGTTCAAAATGGCTAAAAAGCATAGGCGGCGGAAGCGGGGGGGACATGTCCCCCCCTAAATTTTTCGAGGGGGGGACGGACCCCCTCTAAAAATCAAGAAGAAAGAAAGAAAAGGAAAGGAAATTGTACATTTTTCCTTTGTTTTATTCCTTGAATATGAAAAATCTGAAAAATTTGCGCGCTTCGAGCGAATTTTCAGTAAAAATGTGCAATTTTTGCGCAAATTTTTAAATTTTCAACAATTTGTACCTGAAATTAGCCGATTTGGCAGATTTTTTCTGCGCGCTACGCGCGCATTACAAAATAGCATAATTTTCCTCCAACGATTTTTGATCAAAAAAATTAGCCGTCCCCCCCTAAAATTTGAACCTTCCGCCGCCAATGCTAAAAAGGTATATTTCTACACACCAAAATGGATTTCAAAAACGCATTAGCGCAGCATTAACGATATTAAATATCCCAAGCAACCCATGATAATAACTTTTTAGGAATCATGTGTCCCCAAATTATTTCCCACAAAATTTGAAAATCCAAAATAGCCACCAAAATTTGGTTCAAAATGGCAGCAAAAGAATCCTTTTATACGAGGAAACTGGTTACAGTGACATTAAATTTACATTAAAACAGAATTTAAAAATGTTCTGTTCGCAAAGTAATGAATGAATATTGCTTAGGAGCTACAAAAGAGACATACTGACCAAGCTCTGTAATTCATGTGTATTAATATGGCCGCCGAAATGATATTTCCTAAAGTATGGGTATAGTGTAGGGGTATTTTGGCGGTCGTATTGGGTCTCTTTTTCGACGATATTTTTAATTTATAACATGTGAAAGACATTATTTGGTTACAAATGTTTTTGTTTGAAGTACAAGAACCTTATTCGGTAATTATTTTTAATCTCAAATGTTTTTAATGCTATTTTGATGTTGCTGTATCTATCTTAAGCGAATATACTGGACTTTGTTGTCAATGTCCATTTGATTTTTTGAAACAAGTTAACAACAATATTGTAAAGGGATGCTTATGTTGTAACCAATAAAGCCATTAATTTTCATTATTTATTTTCAATATTCAATACATTTATTGCTGTTTTGAAGTTGCTGTAACATGTTTTTGTGCAAAGCGCACAGTGTTAGTGCTGACGTTCGTACATATGTATTTTTTTTTAATTTTAAATATATGAATGGTACATCTTGAGAACAAATAATCTTAATGTTAACTAAAATGTTCCTCTGTATAGATATTTCAGAATATTTGGCTTTCTTAAGGCTACTTTGGTCGATTTCATTGAAATTATGCCATTTTGGCGGCCATTTGAAGTTGAAGCATTCTTTAAGTGACCTAATGTTTAGAGAGTCACATTATACTTCATTAGCTTTAATTTGATACCAAACATGATATATTTACAACTCAAATGGGATCTGTCACACTTAACATGGCATGTAAAAAAAGGGGAACAGCTTCGACGGGTAATAACAAAAATTGCTCAAGCGTGTATTTTTGGCATCATTCAGGTTCTTAAAGCACACGCTCTAAACTATCAATTTCATCAAAAAAATTGCATATATACCCAACGTGACACTTATGCTATAATTTGGCTGAAATCTACCTGACTATTTTGTCCATTTTCCATATCACAGAAAAATTGAGACCTTAACTGTTTTGACAGAAATCTAGCGATAAATACTCACGCATTCTGAACACACCTTTACATATACATATTATTTGTCTTGCTTCAAAAGCAGAAAGTTTTGATATATAAATGTATGTGTTTTATTTTATTTTGTAGCCTCCAATCAGAACAGAAACTAACAAATATCTGCATTTTCTACAAGAACTGATAGTACATCGATGGTTTAACTACTTGGGTACCCTTGTGGCCTTTGTCAATGTTTTAGTCATAACAGTAAGTATAACAAATACCTGCATTTTTTACAAGAATAGATATCAATGGTTTAACTCAGGGATTCTCAACTAGCGGCGCTGGCGCCAAATTTGGCACTTTGACAAGTACTGATTGGCGCTTTGACACTCTCTAAAAACAAAGAAATACATTTGGAATACACTGAGAAATAGGCAAGTTTGGCACTTTCCCCTACAATATTTTTCATTTATCTAGCACATTGTAAGGACAAGTTGAGAACCCCTGGTTTAACTATTTGGGTACCCTTGTGGCCTTTGTCAATGTTTTAGTCAGAACAGAAAGCATTTTTTGGCATTTAGTTGCCAAATGAGATTACTTCAAAATATTTTTATGATTTACCTTTTGAAGAAGGCTATAGTAATTTTAGAGGATGCATGCCATATCATTCCTATATTTAACCCTTTTAAGGCTAACAAAAATGTAACCTACAATTAGTTGAATAATCTCTTCCTACAGGTCACAAAAAAATTAAATCAGCAATAAGCATGTTGAATTTCTGATCGATCGATGCTTTCCTTTCTTATACTAGTCAATCGCTATTCACTGTCCAATTATTAGTCAGTAAAATTGCCAATAAGTCGATGGTGTCTGATCCAAAATGGGACTGAATTTCATACAAATTATTGGTGCCCCAAAGTGCCTACCACCTTCAAAGGGTTAACCAGGCCTTCGAAATCCGTGATAACGCGGCCGCGCCGTTCCCAGAAAAGAATCGGTAAATTAAAAAATAATAATAACATAAAGTCAAATGATGATAAAAATTAAAAGAATTTCTGACGACAAATTATTGAATGGTGCCAATAAATAAATGACCCAAATTTTGGTGTGAATATCAAATTGCTGTAAAAAACAAGCCGGTTTTTAGAGCAATTCGTGCATTTTGTCATAATCTCGCAGAAAATTCTCATTAGCACCTGAAAAGTTCCCAGAAAGGTTGATTGTTTTTCTATACCCTGGGGTTAACACCCGTTGGGCACTGCATTTTATAAAACAAATGTTTATGAAGAATCAGTTTTGAACACGCATCTTACCTTCTAAAAGGTATTCATGGTTTAGGTTATTATGTTGGAAATGTTGTTTCTGACAGTTTACTCTTTATGCAAGGGTCAGAAAAAAAAAGGTTTATGCGGTTCGTCGGCCATAACTTGCCCACCACTGATATATGTTATTGTTTTGTCACTTGCACATCAAATTGGCAAAAGATCATGAAAGCACCTCTTTGCTTATATTTCTCACTAATAATGCATGTTGTTTTTGATTACAGGTAGAGATAGCCGTGCAATATGACAGAAGTTTCTACAAGAGAGATTCAATGTTAGCGCTTATCAACTTTGTATTTATCTTATTCTATGTTTGTGAACAGGTGAGTGTAGTATCCAGTAAGAGAAGATATCGTGTGTATCCCATCATGCATTGCTTCTTACGGGATTGTTTGTACAGGAAATAAATGCGAGTAGTTATACTAAATTTACTGAAAAGGTATGCTAACCTGCATTATTTTGTGGGGATGTAGGGAACTCAACAAGTTTATTTATCAACACTAGTAAGTCCGAGTCACCCAGTAAGTTCTCAGATATGCCTGTCGTTGATTGTTTCAATAAAGCACATTACAAAATCCATCAGAATATCCTCATACAGATAGTTTTGATACTAAACTTTGTTACATGTATGCCTATTAAAAAAGAAAAACAATCATCCAAGATATATTGATTTTGGTTCACCTTTTACTGTTTAAATTATATAAATGTTTGCATTAAAAATTAAAGATTATGTTTGCAATATGGTATTTACTTTACATATTTCTGCACATAATTGTAAACTTATAGGCTCAAGATAAATAAATTTGATTCCACAATTATAGGCTGATGCCAATAAGTGATAGGCCTACATGATCAAAACAAATCAACATGTTAATATAATAATAAGTAAACAACATATTATTTGCAATGTTAAGAACATCTTGACACTTTAAAATAATGAAGCAGGTTGTAGGAAAGTGAATCATTTTAACAACGAAGCAACTTGGAGGCCTTAAGCAATATGCTCCTTTGCACTTTTTAAATGGGTTATTTGTTGTTGTTGTTCTTCTTCTTTTTTTGTTGCTGTTGTTGTTGTTGCTGTTGTTGATGATGATAATGATGATGATGATGATGATAATGATGATGATGGTGGTGATGAAATTCAGTGACTGCAATTTTATTTTATAGTAATTCATTCCCCTAATATGTCAAACAAAGTTTTTGTATGGCCATTTTTTCCGCCTTCATGCACTGCCAAATATTGAAGGACTATTTGATCAATTAAATTAATATTCCCTATTTCACGGAATGGACAGCTCGAGAGACGGGGAAACATTGCAAAAATAAAATGAATCTATTATAGTGATTAAATGTCCATAAATCAAAGTTACTTGTTGTAATCTTGCATTTTGGGCATGTTTCATCACTAACTACTCACATGACTTCCTATACAAAATTTCCTATATGAAGCAATGCATGATGGGATACACACCATATCTTCTCTTGTGTCAATCATAAGGTCTCTGTCACACATTAACGTATAGAGCCAAATGTGCTTCTAACGTATTAAATCCCACTATTGTTTTGATTTATACATTTTTGTTCGTATTGTGTTCGTTAGAAGTACATTCAATACGTTCGTGTACGTTGTCATGGTTATGTATACATTTAATTTGTTATCCATACAATACTGTCCGTTTTTGGCACACGTTCCGTATTTGCAACTTTTGTACTAGGCTAGTAAATCTGTTGATTTGACGTAGACAAAATTGCAACACAAGATGTTTTGGTTGAAATTAACTGTTGATGACCTCCCAAACAACATATTCAAAATGTAGGAAAATGTACGCTTGTCAAAGTTGTTTAATTTGCATAAAACAAAATGGCTGCCAAAACAAGGATTGAAATTTCAAATTTGGTCAAATCTTGTTCAAAACCAGACGAACATGTTCCTCTCATCACAAGGAAGCAGAAAAAGTATACTTTTACCTATGTCTGAAATATGGTTCTGGAGTTATAGCCAAAAATGTGAAAGGTCACATCAGAGGTCAAGGATTTGGCCCTATGGGAGTCCAAAATTTCAAAAGTGTCCGATTTTGTTCAAAATGGTCTCAAGCTATTCCTCTTGCAAAACTGTCTACACAAAGTAATAGTTTAAAGTACATCAGATCAGTTGTTGCTATGGTTACAGGTCAACGAAAACTTTGTTCTACAGGCACCAATACAATGGTAAATATGGACTTTGTTTTGCCTCCTACTATGGCAACAATTGACCTGACACACTTAAAAATATCACTTCGTGTAGACACTTTTGCAAGAGGAACAACTTGAGACCAGTTTGAACAAAATCGGACACTTTTGAAATTCTGGACTCCCATAGGGCCAAATCTGTGACCTCTAATATGACCTTTCACATTTTTGGCTATAACTCCAGAACCATATTTCAGATATAGGTAAAAGTATACTTTTTCTGCTTCCTTGTGATGAGAGGAACATGTTGGTTTGGTTTTTAACAAGATTTGACCAATTTTGAAATTTCACCCCTTGTTTTAGCAGCCATTTTGTTTTATGCAAATTAGCCAACTTTGACAAGCGTACATTTTCCTACATTTTGAATATGTTGTTCGAGAGGTCATCACCAGTTAATTTCAACCAAAAAATCTTGTGTTGCAATTTTGTCCACGTACCCCTATGAATTTTCATAGATTGACTAGTCTACGTTTGGGCTCTATGCGGTGATGTGTGACGCCGTAGTTTATATATATGTTCCTCTGTTATTTTATAACGTGTAATTTGTCAAGGGTCTTTTTGATCAAAATTTACATATGTAGCCATTCATCTAGAAATAACTATAAATGGGGCAAACTTTATTTTGCATTATGATTGAAAATACATGCAAATGCCATTTATGAAAAATTGATTTTATGCAGATTCATAATCTTTATACTTGCTTCAAAACACTTCCAAAGTTTCATTTCAAGGAAACAATTACAGCTAAGAAAAATATATATTTGTTCTAAGGACCTGCAATAGGAAACTTATGGGGCCACAAATTTTGTAAACATGTTTATCTCAGGTTTACCTTTTACTCCATGACAACCTTTGACTGCACATAACTTGACTTCTGGAAGTTGATTGAAGTTCAATGATGCTTTTTAATCCTTACATGTTATAACATGAACTTGGCAAATGCTTAAAAAAGTGCGCACCATCTTTTTGAGGTCATTGTTTAAAATCGGAGGTGTTTGTTTTGGGCCAAGGTGCTTTCTGAGGGAGCGTAAATACACACTGACAATATTAAAAAATGACTGAATTATTGTCATTAGTAACCGTAAATTTGTCTTATAAATTAACTGATTTTGACCATTTTTTGATAAAAGTTTGTTGTTTTGCCATCTGTTAAAACTATTGATCAGTCCAGGCACTGCTCCTGCGTTGTGTGTAGTCAAACGCGACCTCTGCGATATCATTGCGTTTGCGTATTGTCGCGTTAAAAACCTAGGCACTATTATCGCGAGTACTGCGTACACATAGGTCATTATCAGAAGTCATTATATTTGATTAGATTCAAGATTTATTTCTCCATAAGACATACAAGGTTGTTATTGTTGTGTTGTTTGTTGTTGATATACAAATATATCCGTTTCAGCCTCGATCATTTCAACATGAGCAGTAAAAAAATTATTACTGCTCATGTTGTTTGCGTAAAACCAATAATCTCATTAGATTGGATCATGATATTGCACAGGTTATTAATAAAGTCGAGTGGCATCTGTGTTGATTCATTAAGGGGCCTGTTAAGGCTTTTTTCCTAAATGTTTGTTGCTCTGTAACTCAGCAACGGATAATTAGATTCAAATAAAAGTATACATTTCTAGAAGCGGATTTGTATACTGAACATGATGGTCAGGTCATTTTTGGACCAAAATGCTTAAATTTTGGACCTAGGGTCCAAAAATCATGTTTTGGGCCCAAAATTTTACGGGAAAGCTAACTAAATTTTGCTTCGGTAAAATTTTTTACCAATTAAATTTTTAAAATCTAGAAAGCAATATCTGGGATCGCTTTTCTCAAATTTTTGATTTTTTTTCTTAGTTTTTGAGATATCGCCAAAAATTGGTCCAAAAAATGTCAAAAATCCCACTCCTGACATGCCACATTTTGACCTATTTTTGGCAATATTTCAAAAAATAAGATAAAAATCAAAAATTTGAGAAATGCGTTCCTGGATATTGCTTTCTAGATTCTAAAAAGTAAAATGGTCTAAAATTTTACCAAAGCAAAATTTAGATAGCTTTCCCGTAAAATTTTGGGCCAAAATCGTGATTTTTTGACCTTTTTTGGACCTTAGGGCAATAATTTCACATTTTGGTCCAAAAATAAGCTGACCATCATGTTCTGTATGCAAATCCACTTCTAGAAATGTATACTTTAATTTGGATTTAATTATCCGTCGCTGAGTTACAGTCCATAATAACCCATTTCTGAAAATGAAGGGTTGATAGGGCCCTTAACTGTGAATCTCATCTTTTACCAAAACATATTCAGACTAATTGATCTGCTTGATAAACATAATGAGCTTGAATCTATGTTGTAAGTGACTAGCCTAGGTTATATTTAGAATTAAATCTTGAAATTACTGTGAAATCAAAACAAAAAAAGGGAGAAAAATCTACACTGAAATGGTTCAAATTGAGAGAATAAATTGGCAATAAATCATTCTGTGGTGGTTGTTTGACTATTCAGTGTTGTCTAAATCCTAAATTTTTACCTCTCATGGATTAACCAAATAAAAAATCAACAAAGACAACTTAATATATACTAAAGAGAAAAAAAATATCAAAAATAATTTGTTTGCCCATCACAGGTGTATAGAAACAGATATTTATAAGATTTGAAACTAGAAATACTGTTTTCACACCATTTTGAAGGAAAAAAATTGTATTTTTTTCTCCAATATTCCACAAATTCAGGGAAAACTACTGCAAGGTTATATTACTATAAACATATTCTATCGATTCGTGTAAGATAATATGTAGTCAAAAAGTAGGCGGAAGAGTCTAAGTCAGTCCCTTTATAGTCTGTTGAGCATGTAATAAATTTGTGTTTAATAATAGTTCAAACTAAATATGATATAAAAATCATGCGATTTCTGTTGCGTTTAGCGGATTGTACGAATAATAGCGGACATAGAGGTTCAGGAATTTGTGGAAGTGGATTTATCTATAGATGAAAGAGATGTTATTTTAATCAGAATATGCAGTTAATTGAGACAAACCTAGGCAAACAAGTTGTGCATGTTTCTATTTATTTATTAGCTAGGTACAAAAGCTGTTCTGTGTGTATTTCAATGCTAAAGGTCAAATTTCAGTGCTTTTCCATGTTCACACTTTTTTGATAATGATGGTCAAAGTTTAAGTATCTCCACCCTCAAAAATAAACTTTATATATGATATGATTACAGATTATTATATTATATCTGGGATTTGATTTGACATTTCAATGTATGCAAATAGAAGATGCTATCATGAATATAATACAGAAATTCACCTATTGACATAAAATTATAAAAAATAGAAAATGAGCTATGCAATTTCAATGAGTTCCAATTCCAATTAATATGAGGGGTGCTCTGGCAAAATGAAAGGAAAGTCGCAAATTTCAAAATTCAGCAATTTTCTTTAACTGAAAAAGTATGTAACTTTGGGTCAAATCATTTGGAGGGTATCAATATCTACCAAAAACAAACCCAGTTTGTCAAAAAATTCAAAAAGTCATGTTAGTAGGATCTTATGGTATTGATAAGATCTCTCTCCTGGCGCTACCAGGGAAAAAAGAGAATGGGATGTGAATCTCACAAGCTAAAAAGTGTACCTACCCTGAAAGGGTGATTTGCTACCATAATCAGCTGATTATGGTAGTAAATCACCCTTTTATTGTAGCAAATCTGCTCTATATGTAAATGATGTACCATGCTACGTCACAAAATAACCTTCATTAGGCCTATGTAATGAAATTATTAGTTTCCTGTCACCCGCCCTCATAACCTTTTCAATTTGACCAAAACTTTCATTATTTTCATAAAAAAGTCAATTATCTGAAAATTGAAACGGAAATAATGAAAATTGAAACGTCCCCTGCTGATCATAATGAGCAGTATTTCTAAGTTGTATGGGTAGAGGATGTGGTAATGAAAATTTAAGGATTACCTCATATTTCTATTGATTATAAAAAATGCAAATTTCTTTTCATAAAAACAAATTCAAATCTTTTCTCAATATGTTGCAAAATGTCTGTAATGATGATCTAAAGCTTTAATACCTGCTTTAAGACTGTCTTTTATTAACAATATAGTTAATAACCATGTAAATGAAAGTTTTGACAATAATGAAATTTTCCAAAATAATGAATAATGAAATCATGACCTCATATTTCACTGAAAAAAAGTGAAAAAAAAAAGGGAAACTAATCATTTCATTTCAGTAGCCTTATGCACATATTAGGGTTATCCCTATTGTTATCTGCGCGTTAATCCGAAGTTGTTTACGACATTCCGCGAGGTGATGCATATCTGTTTAACAGTCGTTGCGTTGTCTCTAATACTAATGAAGCGTCTGATTTGTACGGGTTGAATGGCGAGTATACAAATTTGAGTAATAGATCAGTTCTTTCTCTGCGTGACTAGCTGTGACCTGTTCGTGATGAATAACAATTTTGTCCATTGCTCGGAATAGGAGTTTCACGGCCCTTGCGCTGCACTCAACAAATTTAACAAAGACAAGATGTCCGCACTTTAGAAAGATTACTCCTTTAGAAAGATTACTTCTATTACCAATCACAATAGCCTTCAAATCCTGCATAACAAGCTTGCTCGTATACTTCTTCATGCAGATATCAGGACTTCAATAGATAAAATGATGAACGACCTTAGCTGGGATAGACTTGATGAGCGCTGGAATCATCAGCTTCTTGTTATGACTTTTAAATGTTTAAAAGATATTGCTCCTCAGTATCTTTCATCTATGTTCACTTTTACGCATTCAACTCATATCAAAAACACAAGGAGTAGACTAAATAATATTCTTATTGTACCATCATGGAACATTGCTGCTGGTAGAAGAATATTCCACTATAGAGCTGCTTCACTTTGGAACAAACTCCCAGCTGACATTCGCTCCAATTTTGTGAATATGAGTTTAAAAGAATTTAGAAATGTTATTTCTATGTAACTTATATTCATTGAACATTTTCATTCTTTTGTTTCTTTTAATTTAAATATACAAGCATTTTTATTCTTGTATTTTGTAAATATCATTCTTTGTAATTATAAATAT
>JXSR01S000611.1:21687-37177 GCA_000969725.1 Ophiothrix spiculata | reverse complement strand
GATACCTTGGGGTCTGTAATCGCTGGCTGGTGGCACCTGCCATGGGAACAAAAGTTGTTAGAACGTCACAATTCTGCTTTGTTGTTTTCCTAGATGTATATACTAATTTTGGTCCCTTTTAAAATTGAAAAGTGGTTTAAAAATGTTAGTACATTTCAATTTCCTATGTTTTCTTTATCTTTATCAAAACCATGATTTCATGTTAGACTAAAAAGTAACTTTAATCCGGGGTTAAAAATGGTTTATCAAATAAAAAGCAAATCGGAGTTTTTATGGAGATTTTAATGTTGTGGAGATATATTTGGCCAAACATACCCAATTGAAGTTAACATGAGTACCCCCTGGTTTATCTGGTACAACATTTCACCTTGTTCACTTTAAATAAATGTGCACTTGAATTATAGATATTTTCATACTATAATTGTACTTCTTTGCTTATGGCAGATTTTGAAATAAATAGTTGGTCATGGTAGGGAGAGTATCAAATTCATATAATAAATTTAAATTTCAGTAAATTTGATCAAACAAAAAAATGTAATATGAAAAGTTACAATGGCAATTGTGAAAATGTCAATGCACATAATATTTGTCTCTAATTTAAAGTGGTGTTGTTTATTTTATGTTCACAGATTCCTACCCAGCTAGTATGCACTGAGTCAACAATCACTCAGTCAGAGCAAGGTTTATTGTAACCATCGGCAACGGGTCATATGATCAGCTGAGCAGCTAGACTGGTAAAAGTCTAAGGAGAACTAATAACATGAAGAGCAAATAAAAGACTTAGAACCACTGTTACACAACCAATCATAAGAGCTTGACTTTTTGACTAAATAAATAGCTTGTGTCTTATCGAGATAATGGCATTGTTAAGTTCCACCTATAGTCGGGTGCCTCGACCAAGACGTGCCATCAGTGTCTTCAGGCCTGACGATTCAGGCCCAAAGGCCATGGAGGTCGACCGCAGGAACTTATCGGAATGCATATTCTCCATGCGTTTAGATGGGGACAATAGTGATGCATACCAACCGATATATCATTATGCAAGTCAAGTTTTTGTGAGTTTAAGACAGCCGAGTAAGACAGAGATTTTATCCAATCGTGTACAGCCTAATCCGGATGCACCACAGTTGCCTGAGATGGAGGAAAAGGCAAGGCGGAGGATCTATGAATTGGCTTTCTCAACGTTAAAATGTAAGTCATAATTTGTCTATCTATAGATGTTATTTTTGATTTGATTGTCATAAGGTGTTCTGTTATAAAGTTTTTAACAGTACTTGGATTTTTTTTTCTTGATCAAAAGAGGCACTGGGGACATTCTCAGTAGCATCCTAAACTTTGTGTATTGAGTGTCGATATTGACTATTGAATTACTTAAAACCAACATCTTCTTGTTCAAAAGAGGTGCTGGGGGACATTCTCAATTAGCACACATGTACTAAACTTTGTGTATTGAGGGTCGATATTGACTCCTTGAATTTTCATGATACTTTTCAAGGACCTCTTCAGAAAATGATGTATCATAAAACATGCAGATTTGTGTAGAAATTACATTTTGAATTAGTCCTGGCACATAGAATTTAATCAAGAAAAACATTTGTGTGCCTATATGTGCCTGTTGGACTTTGAAAATATGACCATGTCTATACCTACTCAAAAAGACATCGTTCAGTAAATATACTAATTTTGACCACCCCCCCCCCACAATGTTACCTAAATGACGTGCTTTTTCAGTAATTTTCTCAAAATGCACCCAATTTAGACAAATTGAATGTATCGGTCTGTGATGTAAACCATCTGATCACCAGGTGTACCAAAATGTGTGAAAACCCACGCAAAAGGCAGACATATCTCTACACGTATGTACCTTGTCAATGTGAGGACTGTCTCCAGGGTCAAAATGTCTAATCCACCTTTAAAGGACCCGTAAATGTTTTGATTTCTGAACATTGCATGGCCAGGCACATTTTCGTATTAATTTATTTCGTTGATTCTTTGGGGTTTCTATACCTATAAAATAAAATGATAAGTTTCCTTTCACATTTTTTTTCAGCGAAATATGAGTCGTGATTTCATTAATCATTATTACAAAATGTAAAAAAAATATATTATAAATAATATCAGTAAATCTTAGTATTTTTTTATTTTTTCTTCTATTTTTAACTTAACTAGCTATTTCAATCATTTAAATTAGACTTTCTAATTCTTCCTTATGCTAAAATAAAGTACATTGCATATACAACCTACACTGTAGTATGCCCACATAATATGTAAGAACGCCATGTAAGCTGGTTTGTGCTTTTTGGTCCATGTACTTTTCAGTAAATTTGATAAATTGTTGGAAGTTTTAATGAAAAATGCAAATAATGATATATTTTTTAAATAATGAATTTTTTTAGCGGCAATAAAATCCATACAAGGGCCGGTCACAGTAAATTAATTATTTTATTTCATTAACCTAAAGTGAAATCTTAAAAATACATAAACTGATATAAATTAATTCAAGCGCTTCATCTGAGTACAAGAAAAGAGTTGAAATTTGAAGCCAAGAACAATAATCATCTTGTGATCCAATGCTTCTGGCACTTGACAGTATGTGTGCCAATATGTCAAAAAGCGGCTGTGATCCTCTGCGAATTACATGCATGTTCAAGTGTTGAATATACACACAATGCATGTGGGATATGCGGTAATTAACACAAATGGGAATAAGACTGATGGAAAAACTGCTCTGTTTCTTGTCACGGTTTTCAATTTATCAATTGCCCCAAATCAATGCTTTTTACATATGTTTAAGGCTTTTATTATAACTTGACTGAATTTAAAATTATAACTGTTTAAAAGTAACATGGTTTTCTTCATGGCTTTAACAAAAAGTTGTAATAGAGCTATCAATATTATTAGTGATTCAAAATTAAAAATACCTCAAAAATGTGAACTTTGTAAGAAATATAAATCCAGATGGGTATCCCATCATTCTGACGAGAATGGACCATGACACTCAACACTGTAATAGAGCTATCAATATTATTAGTGATTCAAAATTAAAAATACCTCAAAAATGTGAACTTTGTGTTAAAATAGAAATATAAATCCAGAAGGATATCCCATCATTCTGACGAGAATGGACCATGACACTCAACACCGTCAATAATAAGTGTTTTACTACCTTGGTTTTGTTAAGATGAACTATTTAAATAAAATCAAAACCTAATGAACCTATTCAAGAAAAATAAAATATATTTTACTTACTGTACACCGCTTTATACAGACCCTGAGGTTTTGTGACAATGAAACCCAGAAAGAGATGCATCAATTAGGAATACAAAATGTGTTTTACAATATTTGAAACAAACGATAATAGGTACAGGTAAATCTATGAATTTAAAATTCGAGACTTGTTGGGGACTCACATATGGTTTTCTAATGCAAGAGACCCCCACGAAACAGAAGTTTAAAAGTGAAATGATCATCTTTGTTGGACATGATGTTATGCAAGTATTGAGTAGGTAATTTACGTGGAACAGACTGAACTTTACCACAATGCCACTAGGAGGGTCAGAATCTAGGTCAGTCTATGATTCATTTGGTATGGATCATGATCAGGGTCTGTATTCATGAAACACTGCTATTCCTCATTATCTCTCGACCAAAAAATCCTTTAAACATTTCAAAAATAGATATTGTCAGCTATTTTTTGGAGAATTTCATATCTGTGGGCTGTTAACACCTAGAATTTTTAGACTGTTAGTGCCACATAAATGTTCGCAATATTGTACATAGAATACAAGGGATATGCTATGGAGGGTTAATAAACAGTCATCATTCAATCATTTGCTTGTCTCTTACATAACATTTTGTGGCATTGAGGTTTGCAAAGTAAAGTATGAAGAAGTGTGTAGGTCTGCTTTTTAAATTCCCTATATTGGGTCTTCAGCATATTCACCAATTCTGAGGATTTTTAAATAACAAAATTGAGTGGCACATATGATAGCAATAAAAATTGTGATTAAAATTAAATGGTGTAATATTGTATTCTTACAAGACTCACCTTAGAGGGGAATTTTTGACAAATTGCAGTTCTAACCTAAAATTTAAGCTTTCATTTGCTTCAAATATGATCAAATCAAGGACTTCATCAAATCAACTGATGTGATGCAGTGTAAATCTGGACTTCAGTCACAGAAGATTATTTAATACAGTCATGTAAAATTAAAAGTCCTTATTTTTATGTACAAGATGTTTACACACATTTTTGTCAGTGTTTGTCTTTACTTTGGCTGATTATAGATTATAGAAATAAATTTGTAAGTGTTTGGTTTCCGGATTGTGTTTTACTTCTTGTGTTCAGAGGTCTGATGTGCCCTTTTTCAGCTGAGGTAAATAATTATATTGTGGGATGGAAATATCAATTGGCCAAATGGAATCGGGGTTCATGAAATGCCTAAAGGGTGCATGTGCTACAAACGTTGAAGTGAAGACACTATTCTCTTCAGAAAAGAAATACTACAAGGTCAAAAAAATAATTATGTCAATAACATTGCCAACGTTTGTTCATTTCTTTCAGATCAAAGCTTATTAGAAGACATACTATCAGAGAGTGGTTACTACAGTTATGATGCAGTAGTAAGTTGACAATTAGCTAACCTTTCCCAAAACATTTTGAGATTTTTGCATCATTTAAAGTATATATTTAGTGGTAATAATGGCAGAATGCAAAGTTTTATTGTCAAATTCAAACCCTATATCTTCGGGATATCTAAATATTTAGACATTCTTTTCTTTTTAATCATTGTTGTTGGGAATGGTAAATACTGTCCACTAGAGGTGAATATTTATAATTATCTTGTAAATATATTTATCTTGTGGTTTTACACAATTGTGATGTCAGATTTTTTACCAACATGTGTAAATATGACCCAAAAGGTATTTTTGTCTCAAATTGGAAGGGTAAATACAATTGTGAACTTTTGATTTTCATCTTTCAATGTTGTGTGCATGTTGTCTGGCTCCTGCACCAATGGCGCGCCATACGGCCTTAGCAGGAACACTGCCTCATATCCGAAATCAATATACAAAAATAAAATAATACTTTTGGTCACAAAAGGTTTTGGTAACATTTTTCTCCATATTTGGTACTTTACTATTATTATCAAACATACGGAGTGAAAATCATCTGTCCAATGTACCTTTAAATATGTAATTGTTTTACAAAAATTCAATTTAAAATCATGGTAAAACTGGAACCAATTTTGCACTACAACAAGAGCAGCACGTCTGGTTGCTTCAGGCATTTGACCTCTTGTGAACAAACCTGTTATTGATTGATCAATAATCAATTATCCACATATTTTAGAACCAGGTGGATAGTATCGGGCAGATCTCGATTGGAATTTGAGATTTATTGCCACTCTCATGTGCACTCCGTGCAAAATTCAACTATTTTTAAAATTAATGGTTATCATTAAAGTACAGCTTTCTTTCAACATGTGAATTTTGTCATTATAGCTGAGAATGAATTAATATTTCTAATCAACAAATCGGAAGCTATGGATGTCAACATACCACTTGATTTCAGCTGTGTGTATATTGGACTTGTTGCAATAAATCAATGCCAATTTTCAACTTGCCAAATTTAAATTTGTACTTAAAGGTGCAACCTGCTATCCAAAGCCTCACCCTCCAGTCACTTGTATCAACATTTTGATTTTTAGCTTAATCCTAACTCTGAATTGAAAGGTGCTCCGTTTTCTAGCCTAAGTTCAACTACGTCATAGGAGAAAAAAAGCATGTTTTCACCGTGATTTGAACCCATGACCTCTGAATTCCCAAGCGAGGCACACCACTAGCAGGCCAGCACAGGGCTGCTGCCCGGGCAGCAATTTTCGTACCCATATGCAACCCGCGTCTATGACGTATTTGGACTTAGGCGCATTTTTGTGATTTTTGACAGTGAGCAATAGTGAGTTTTTGCGAGGTTAGGGTTAGAGGTGTAGCATTTGCTCACATTCTCATCCCCAGGGCTCAAGCCAAAGTAGTACATGTGAGATGTCTAATGAAAGCACACATTTTTCTGATTGTAAACTCAAAATTTCACATCTATTCTGTAGTAAATTGTAGAGATACAGTTTAAGATATATAGTTTACCAGTATACCATTTTCGATTTTATCAATTTAGATAACTCATACTTATTTTCAGGGTTGTCACCAGGCAACTTTTAGTGCCAGGTAAAATTTGTTAGAAATAGTAAGAAAATAGAAATGTTAATAATAATTGTTCAATTTTTAATTGATTCTTCAATGATTTTGTAACTTTTGAGCCTTCAGTGCTGGGTATTTTGACTCAAAATCAACCTGAGAGCCGGGTGAAAATTAAGAGTGCCGGGTGGTCCCGCCTGCCACCGCCCGGTGTAGTGACAACCCTGCTTATTTTTGAAGATTTTTTCCTAAAGATATTTCTTTTAGGCATGTTCAAAAAAAGAAACAAAAATTGCAAAATAACATGTTTTGGGAGGAATTTCTTGAATCAAATATCTTATGCAACAAATAGATTCCTTGTAAAATTTACTTTTTAAAGTGTATATTTTTATATATTTTCCTTCATAAGTTTTCAAGTTACAAATTTTAAAATAATTTTTCAGAAATCCCAAGACTGCCACCTTCCTTAAATCATCTACACCTAATATTCTGTTTCATATTTTGTACCAACAGATAGACGACAACCACTCAATCGTCATGGTTATCTTATGCGACATGTTGAATCGAAAATTTGTCCGACGGCCATACACAAAGGGTGAAGCATGTATACCCTACATACAAGAACTTGAAGAAGACTTGTTATCATATAGTACAAAATTAAATGCCTCGTTAGCAAGAAATCGAATTAAATTCCAAGCACCAAGTATAGAGTGTTTATTGCCAGATAATATTAGGCAGAGGGATGAAAAAGGTTCCAATATGCCAACCTACACCTGGGTCAATCAACTCAAAATTAGGTGAGTATCCATTCATGCTTTCCCCTGTACTGTAAAAGAAAGCTGTTTAATGTGTACTAAATTAACATTTTGAGAAAAACATGACAACAATACTGTGGCTCAATTTTGAACTTGCTTTTCTCTGAAAACAAAATTACCATACTAGATTAAAAGTAATCTTAATTTTAACCCTTTCCATGAAAGAAACACTTTTAGGACTTAATTGCAATTTTTTGGAAAATCTTTGTTGTTACTAAAAAAATCTTTGTTTAAAGAAAAAAAAATATTTTCACTCAAGTTTGATATTGAACCCAATAGATTTGGAGTTCAAAAAGTTAGGTTTGCATTAAATAATCAGAATTTTTAGTTTAAAAATCATTTATGAAGTCGATGACAATTTGAATATTTTCCAAATACTATACAACTTCTTACAGCCCAGTAACCTGAGTGCCTCCACCCAGGGAAAAATTCAAGACAAATTTTTGTATTCTCTTTTGAAATAAATTTGAAGAATCTAATAAATCGTAATAATGAAATGATTATAAAAGACATTGACACTAGAGTCATTTACAATATCATGATGAATTGTCAGAAATTAGTTCAATGCCAAATAATTTATTGAATTCATTTGAAATTTTAATTGATTCAGTTAAGTATAAAGATATGGTAAGCAAAAACTTTGAAAAAAAAATAAGAGGGATGGGGAGAGGTTGAGGGGGATACTTATACAATGTAGTAGCATGTTGTCCTATTCTCGGTAAAGAGTTTGTGGATCCATTATTTTGATTATTCAACTTGTCATTTTATTATGGATGAAGCAGATGGTGCAGGTCGCGCAATAAATTGCCTGTTTACCCTAGAAATTATGGGGTATTCATCCTCAGTATCGCCCGTATATTTCAATGCGTAAATAAAAAGAAAAGTGGTTCTTTTAAAATAATCAGAATATCTTTTTAGTTTTCTGGGGTTGACCTCAACGGTTTTGAAATCTGCATATTTTTATAC
Organism: Ophiothrix spiculata; assembly: GCA_000969725.1. Lineage (NCBI taxonomy): Eukaryota > Metazoa > Echinodermata > Ophiuroidea > Amphilepidida > Ophiotrichidae > Ophiothrix > Ophiothrix spiculata. The sequence continues at coordinate 29,201 of JXSR01S000611.1, read as the reverse complement.
GCTAATATGTTGAGCTTAAGTTGAAATTCAAGTTTTTTGAATGGAAGTTTCAAAATCTGATGATGACACGTCCTACCCCCTGGGATTAAACTAGGTAATCTAGACACAACCATCAGTGGCAGGGGAACCATTTTGGTGAAAGTAAAGGTGCCATAAATTTATGAACTCTGATATAGGTCTAAATTTCTTAGTTGTTGTCCGAGAAGAAGAGTAATAAAACGAGCCTTTTAAAGCTGTTTTGAAACACTTTGAAATGATTCTCTGAAGACAGTTATCATAGGTTCTCCATAAATAGGAGGGGACCTTGCCCCCCCCCCCCCCCTCCCATCCAACTTTCAAAAAGAGCATGGTTTATATGCAGCTTTACTGCATAGCCTCACATCACATGCCTATGTGCTGCAGCGTTCCACTTTCCACTTCAAAACGACAACAAGGTTAACATAGAGAGGCTCCCCTAGCTGTTGGAAATTGATGTCGTCATGTTCAGGAAATGTTCCTACTTAACTGGCAATTTGATAGTTGCTTCATTGACGTAAAACAAGCAGCTTCATGACGTTAGTTTGTGGATTACGAAATCACGCATTAAGATGAGCTGAGATGATAAAGCTAATATTTGTGTTGTCATTAATGTTAAGAATGAACTCATTATTAGTTATTGTATTGATTCAATTGTCCTTGCTTTGATTGAATGTTATAAATTTGCTACTAGATTAAATTCTGAAGGGAAACCTGTAGTCTGAGCAAACGAAACAATTTTTTTAAAGGTTTAAAGAATTTTTTAAGTGAAAGTCTGTAATGATTATCAAGAAAATATGCCAATGAGTGATTGCTTTGAATGTTAAGAAATATATGATAAAATAAGCTTTAGTTTTAAAAAGTAAAAGGAACAAGACTTAAGTTGTTTTGTCCATGATAGATCTGCCCGAAATTTTCTAGTAAGAATCAGCGTGAATGATATTTTATCGATGTAGAACCGATTTAAAAAATAAAAATTTGGGGTCACTGGACTCGTTTTTGCATGCGAGTCAGTTTAAAAATAGCAATTTTTGAGTTTTTTTGGGAAAATTAGTACAGGGGTCTATGGGAAATATGGCAAATGTGACATTATTTAGTGTTGATTCAAAAACTTCCAACCGAAATTTTTTGTCAATTCTTTCTCAAAAGATGCGCGCAAGTATGTTCTTTGAAATAAAACAATAAAATCGGGTGTCACCGACTTAATTTTCACAAAAAAATTAGAAAATGTGACATTTTTGCGTTTTGCTGCTCTAGGGAAATCAAAACAAGTGCGTACGTACGCGTGGACCAGACACCTTAAATGTTGCTGAACATGCCCTATCAGCTTATTTTTAAGTGGTTAATAAGTGAAAATGTTATAGTGTCAAATATGTTTTTGTTAGTGAGGCAATTGAAAATCAGTAATGAATAACTTAAAAAAATAATTGTCCAAGTTGAAAAAAATCTTAACAATGAAATATTTTTAGACAAAACAATAGCAAGATACCAAGAACATTGTAGACCAAAATTTTGAATCCATATTAGGAGGAGAACAGTTTAGCTGGTATGTGGATGTCTTTAAATTGATAAAAACGATGATTAGACATGAATATGTGGCCAAGTGGGTTCTGAAAACAATACAACAACCATCAACATATTGACAAGAGGTTGATTCGTTTACTGGTATTTATGCAGGTCGTGAACATGGTATTAACTTTGTCTTGGAGTAGAACTTTATAATATTAATCGATTTTTTTATATTTCATTGTCAGTGTTTCAGAGGTCATTGAAGCTCTCCGTGAAGATGGCTTGACCTTTGCTAATACTGCAGAGGGTATCCAAGACAAGGAGGACACGTTTGCTATAGATGGACACTGTCCCAATGTACTGGTCTTCCATCCTGGCTGCAAGGAGGATCTCACATCGCATGCTTTAATAGAAGAGGGCAAACTGGTTTTACAGGTAAGACTATGTACACTGATAAGATGGCTTGACCTCAGGCCAAATAAAAAGTACTCTCTCTCAGGTTCCTTAGGCCCAAAACCCTCGGAAATCATTTTTTATTACGTTTTTAGGTCACTATTTTTTTTGCCCTTTTTTTATCTCTCGATGTACGAAAAAAATAAAAAAGCAAACAACCCGCCCCCCCCCAAAAAAAAAAAAGAATGCATGGGGAACCTGAGACAGAGGTTTTTTTTGACCTCAATTAACACTTGCTCTGTTAGAGGAAGCCATTTTACAGGTTAGATGAATGTAGCAAAACATGGCATGACCTTTACTAACCGGTACATAGCGGGTATTCAAATTAGGAGGAGATCTCTCCTAAAGATGGATACTGGCTTAATGTATTAATCTTTCATCCTGGCTGCAATGTGAATCTGACTTGCATGCTTCAATTGAAGGAAACTTGTTTTACATGTAAGTCTAAGTGTATGGATACAAACAATGTTTGCGGAAGGTTAAAATTTTAGGGGGGAACGACTAATTTTTTTTTGTAATCAAAATTTTTTTTTGAGCAAAAATGGTCGGAGGAAAATTATGGTATTTTGTATTGTGCGTGTTGCACGCGAAAAAAATTCTTGTCAAATCTGCTAATTTCAGCTACAAATTATTAAACAATTTTCAATGAAATTTGGGAAAAAATGGCAAATTTTTATTGAATATTGACATAATTTTAGCAAAAAAATGCTGAAAATTGGGGAAATTGAGTGTAAAATATGTGTAAGTGATTGATAGCAATTGGGGCAAGGCTTGTGACCTGGGGAGGGGAAAATATCTCCCCATTATTATAGGCCTCAACCCCCAATATGTTATTGCCATGCTTAAACTTTATTATTTTTATCACACACATGAAAAATAAACCCTATCAGTACCAAAATAGGGTCAGTCAGGTTTTTTTTTAGGCGTAAGCTCGAATCAGATAAAGCTTATCAGGAACTAGCTTTAATTGCTGTTACCTGACTATTATGACTAGCGTAGATAGCATGCTGTGAAAACATATATCAGTTGAAATGGATATCCAAACATAACCTACCTGGGTAAACATGTTATCTGTCAAATCCAGGATTAAACCTGGACATTATATCATCATGTTTGACATTTATTCTTTGGTTTGTTATTATGGTTGGATTTATATTGTGTGCTGTTGCTAAAATCAAGGTGTAATTTCTAAAGTGCTTTCTTGGTTTTATTTTTGGACCATCAAAAGCTTCTATTTTTTACGTTGAAATTAATATCTTGAGTCTAATAAAATGGCACAGAATTTGCGCATACATTTAGCGGCAACGTTTTAGCCAGGATTTGAAAGTTGCCCGTCCAAAATTTGAATTTTACGTCTAAACACCAAAATGTGACAAAATTAAACACAAAATTTCAAAGTGTTTGTTAATTCGTGTGCAACTGCCGAATTTTGCACAAGCATGTGACAAGCATTTATCGGCACGTTGAAACATATTTTCGGACTTACCAAGACAATATAGTCGGTCAAAAAAATGTCCTACAATTATGATGATATCCATTATGTTTTATTAATATGATCCAGTTTTGTTCTTGTACTCATGTTATTAAAAGAAGATCGCGTACCGCGGCCGGTCTGTAATCCATCGAATGTACGTTGTTTTCCAATGGCTAGAAGGACATTGCGTGATCATTTCTCTAGTAAGAAATTTTGACGTCACATAAATTGCAATTTGTAAACAAACCGGGCGTCGTGGAAAAATATTCCTTGAAAATGGACCAAGAAAAACTAGAATAAAACTGAAATAAACTCAGACTAATGTTGTCTCTAGCTAAAACCTTGTGTAGCGGCCATCAAAATGTTTCCTTTAAAATTTCTATTGCCATTACACTATTGTTTGTATGATTGTTAATTGTTTATGAAGGACAAGGCCTGTGATAAATCCTGTGTAGTAATATTGCTTTTTTTAACTTTTGTTCAGACTTGCAATTAAAAAATTCTGGTAGTTGATATAATTTCGTCCTTTTTCATCATTTTCCAGGACAAAACTTGTTGTTTAGGACCTCACTCGGTCAAAGAACTTCTGAACGAAGGCGATGACATCATACACACCAACGTTGGATCTGGTTGGACTACAGCTCACTTGGCATCGCTAACTACGCAAGATCAATGCACAATATATGGATTTGGGGTCAAAGGTCAATCAAGAGTTGACCAGGTCAAAGAGCAGATGACAAATTTAGGAATAGAAAGTATCCTTCATATTCTGCTTTGATTGTTGTATAGATTTATCAGGATTAGTTGATAACGTTTCGTAATATTTGATTTTTTTAATGCAATCAGTCACTTATTTGTAGATATTTCAGCAGCCACTGTTTTCTATCTCAGTAGTTAGATTAGTATTATTACACAGCACATATTCATGAAGTAATCATGTCAGTTCATTGGTAAGTCACTTGCTACTCACCCTGTGGTAGTTTTGAATAGATACAATATCATCCCCAGAGTAACAGTGAGATGTAATAATAACACAATCTATATGGTTATATCAGTGCAGAAAGCGCACAATCTATCCATCGTTACTGGCTATGAGGCTATTAATAATTCCTTGGCTGCAGTGCTTCAGGAAATATAGATTGCACTTCATCACCTCTTTTAAGTCATTAGTATTTGTCCCGGGAGGAGGGGGGGCACCCAACTTTGGTTTTGGTAGGGGTGTGCGGCCCCAATATCTGAAACCCTAGTCTAGGGAACGGAAGATTGAGTCTGAAAAGGGGGTCTAGAGAACTGAAGAGACCAAAAACTGACCATTCAGAACTAGTCCATCTAGATGGACCTCACAAGCGAGCGCCGTAGGCGCGAGGTCCATCAACTTACACACCAAACCCCCTGCTGGGTTTCTCCTATAGAAATTTGGTGACCTGTCAATTCTAGCTAAACAAAAAGTGGTATTATGCAATAGATGGGTATATTCGACACAGACTTGAATAATAGAAGAAATGCAAAGGTTTTTGGTTATCAAAAAATTTCCCTTCTTGAGTTACAGGGTGGTATCATATTTCACTTGCCTTGGATTTCCAAGGCAGGATTTGTTGTAAGTTGATGGACCTCACGCTTCGCGTTCGCTTGCGAGGTCCATCTGGATGGACTATTCAGAACTAGATATTTGGGCTCTCGAAATTTTGCTTGAGGGGGTCTTTGAAAATAAATTTCAAAAAATGAGGCTAGGGAACTGACAATTTTTGAAAATAAGGCTTGCGAACTAACGGTTGTGGTTGAAATGGGGGTTTAGGGATCGGCAGACAAGGCGTGAAAAGAGGGTCTTGAGGGCCGCACATACCCGTATCACCTTTCTAGGTCAGTGGTATTTGTATATTGCTGATCTTGACACCGGTTGTATAATAATAATGTAACCATATTTTTTGGACTTTCCATTTATATTAAACCTGTTAGTTGCCAGTTCATAAAAACCTGACCTTGGTCAAATCATCATCCAGAGGGGTCAAAGGTCATTTATAACTGAAGATCATGGCTATGTTTTATGGGCAAATTTTATTGATATGATATTTTGGTTTTAAAACAAGGGTTTCCACCTGCCATGTGATATAAATTCCTTAATTTGAAAAATCTAGATGTAAAATTAATCCAAGATAATATATTTGATATACAACATCAAGATCCACGCTTCAAAAATGTCAAGGTTGTCTTAGTAACGCCTCAAGATTCAAAGTCGGGCATCACAAACCCAGTCGAATATATTCTTCACGAAGGGGATGGTGAGTATTTGGATATCTCTTTATGAAATACTGCTAATAATGATAAAACTACATTTTAAAGTGCCCTTCATAATACCTTAAAGCGCTGTACAAAGACATACAAAATGATTGACAGATTAAGAAAGTACTGTAAACAGAATCAATATCACAAGGGTTTAATTTGTGCAAATTTTGTGAATCATCATCAAACTGCAAATATAACACCCTGCAAATTTATTCATTTTATGTGTAGGTCTATGGTTCGAAACTTAAAACGCTAATTCAACACGTGTGGAAATATTTTGACTGCTATGTTTCACAAAAAAATTCCGTCTGCTCGCAAAATATCCCTGTTTACAGTATAAGATTCTGAAGGTACAGTTAAATAGGAACTAAGAATTTTGATCACAGCCCACTTTTGGCCAAAAACTATATGTTTAGTTTAGTTTAGTTTAGTTATTCTTTCTTTATTGAGGGTTTTACTGGTTCAGTGACAAGCGCTGCTTTTCAACCAGGCCCTCATTGTATAGAATGTATAAAAGATATATATCATACACTATTTACAAGATATCATAAAGTATTGACAATAAGATACAGATAAGTATTAATAAATGCATGCAAGTTATGGGTTGCTACAAGATAAAACCATATAGTCTTGTAGTTACAAAATTACAAAGATATTATTTTATACACACAGAAACAAGCAAATGTAAGTAGGCCTAAATTTCTTTAATTTTCAACTGAAATTGGCCCATAGTCATTACTTCCATTGAGCCCTTATTGTTGGTGGCAAAGAATTCCAAGCAAATGCTGCCCTAACATGATATGTACGCTGACCTGAATTTGATTTAAACTTTGGCACAATCAATGTGTTAGAGGTATGATTTCTAGTTATATGTGTATGGTTATTATGAGTAATGCTGTAAAAATCTCAATTTTCACACACTTGATATAGGGATTTCAAACTCGGGACCCCTTGCACCCTGATGGTTAAACAAAATATCTTTTACTCTAGGATTTAGGATATGAGATTAACTTAAAATTGAGATCATTAAGTATTTTTTATTGATATCTTTGTTACTTTGATTGCAGATGCCAGTCTACTCAAAGAACTTTCCCAAGATAACGTTGACTCAGAGAAATTGGATGAATTAGTAGCAAGACATATGGATCTACTCAAACATGTCATGAAATGTAAGTTAACATTGCAACAATTTCTATAGAAATATAGGGATGCATGGAAATTTCTTTTTCTTTTTTTGAATTCAGTTCCAAAATTTGCCTTTCGCATGTGGTATTTAACTTTAATAGGCTGATGTTATAGTGTTTTCCTAACATATATTTTACAGCCTTTTCACAAATTATGAGAAAAAACTACTTGCAAATTGCAACCCTTATATCGTAGTTAATATTTTAAAACATTGGAATGTGTTCTTTTAAATATTTTTAATTCGTACCATAGCAAATTGTATGGTTTGAAATGTTTCAATCATGATATCTGTTGAAAATTTACTTGTGTTTAGTCAATGCCATAGTGTATTATGGCCGGTGTAGAAAATCAGCAGGTAATTTTGAAATAATGTTTTAAAGGGGCAATTCATGATCAACTTTTCACCTTCAAGGTCACCTCTATCAAACTTGAGTTTTTTAGCTTATAAGAATCCTCAACTGGTATATGTTATGATCCCCAAACCATTCTTTCATATGTGCTTGCATTTTTGAGAAAAATGAGAAAATGTGTCATTTTCTAATTATTGTCGGGGCCTCGACAGTAATTACAACACAGTAGCCTATGGGGATTTTCA
>JXSR01S000611.1:1356-21637 GCA_000969725.1 Ophiothrix spiculata | reverse complement strand
GAATCCTCAACTGGTATATGTTATGATCCCCAAACCATTCTTTCATATGTGCTTGCATTTTTGAGAAAAGTGAGAAAATGTGTCATTTTCTAATTATTGTTGGAGCCCCGACAGAAATTACAACACAGTAGCCTATGGGGATTTTCAAAATGCTGAAAAGCTTGTAACTTGAAAACTAATGGTCGGAATCAAGTGAAATTTTCAGTATATGTTTATGTTGTACTCTTCTTTTTATTTAGCTAGAAAAGAGGCCACATCAAAATGAATTGCACCTTTAACAGAGTCAATAAAAGCAATTGCCGTTTAATTTCTTTAAAAAAAACTTTTCTCCCCTCCTCACTTTATTATTTGGGTCATTTTCTATTTTTATCATTTAGTTCCCAAGGTGCAAGCAGTAGTGTACACAACATGTTCAGTATTCTCAGAAGAAAATGAAAATGTTGTTACCAAGGTGGCAGATTACGTGAACGAAAGGATGACGGGCAAGACGCATTTCAGGTTAATACCGCCGGTTATTCCGCTAACACCAAGAGATCTGGAGACCCAGAAGTCATCCAAGTATCTTACCATAGAGCCTTCTGAAGTGATGGGAGGCTGTTTTGTAGCGGTACTCAGCAGAGAGGTAGGTAGTTCATTTGTGTTTAACTCTGTTTTGCCAATTTTGGTAACATTGCAATGTACCCTATAATCTTGATCATAAGAACCCCCTCAGCTCCACTTCAAATCCTGATGTGGTGAAAAATTGCAATGGTCCTCCTGTTAACTTGTCATATTTTATTCACCAGATCAGCATGTACTGTCATATTTTGTGTTTCCAAAACAGTAATTGTTTGCCATGTCTGGATTTGAATATGTTCTTATGGTCAACACAAGGTAACATGTTCTTATGATCGAGGTAACAGGGTAATTGCAGAGTTGGACAGTTTAGTTGTGTTTTGGAACTGTTTTTGGAAACACGGTCAATGTTTAGATGAAACAAAATGGTTGTGATGGTCTCCTTAAGTCAGTTTCATAATTGGGCATTAGCACTTATTTGAAGTCTTGATTAGGGGGGGGGGGGGGTTAAACTTACTTGACTCTCATTCAGGCATGATTTGTTTTATGAGTTTCACATTTTATATATTTTGACCAAAATGGCATCCATCAATATTAGTACTAAACCTTTCCAAATATTTTCAGCGTTTTGGCTTTGTATATCTGAAAAATTCACTATTTGCAGTTTTAGATCTTTTCTCATGTCAAAATCCATATTTTATTTCCATTTTCTATGTTTGTTTTACAGAGAGCAAGATTGGTAATTAAAATGAGTGAAGTGATTATTCAAACCCTAATTGTGGCCATCCATCACTAACCTTCAGTAAAATCAGCAATTTTAATTTTGAGCTACAGTGCAAAAAACCCCACACAATGTCATATGACTTGTTTTCTGATTAAATGTACTTGTTTGTTCAGATTTGAAATGTGAATTCCTTTCTCAAACTTCTTGCAAGACAACAGCTCTCATTTCAACTCAAAATATTGGAACAGTGACATTTTTCAAGTAGTTGAGTTGGAAGTATTCATAAAATGGCAACTTAAGAACAATATTTTCAGTTTCATGTTTTCTGACATTAGCTATTAAGAGCTGTGACTCCATGTCCAGGTATTATATTAAGTTGAAGCAAGTACCATTTTTAGGTGTAATTATATGTTATTTTTGAATCTACAATAAAACACAATTGACCAAGGCTGACTTTACTTTGGTTTGTGTTGGTGGACGGTCACAGTTTTGTCATGCACCCTTTGTACTGATGCACCCTTTGTACTGAAATGACTCCAACAATATCGCTGTTTCAGAGGCTCAGTTGTGAGTTTAACAATGACAATGTGCAATTTTCTAATGTACAGTTTTAACCAAGTTTGAAAATTTTGCAATGAACATCATGAGCCAAAAATGTGATTATGTGTTATCACCATTTTAATAACAGTGTTACACTGTGATCTGTTTAACAATTCATTTTTGTGATATATATTGAATTGTAAAAGGTGTAAAATTTCAGCTCTACTGCTGCAGCGTGATAACGCTGAATATAACACCATCGTTTCTCAACGCAGTTTTACACACAATAAAGCGACATGATACTCTGAAACTAGCTTCACAAAAATGCCTGTGTGACTAACTTTTTAAGACTTACTTTTAAGATGCCGGTATTTTGTGTTTGTGTGGTTTTTTTCTGATGATGTTGGTCTTACAGCTGTATTTTTTGTTTGGTGTTCATATTTCCTTAATACCTGCTTTTAATTTGACACATGTGAATCCATAGTCATGTATTTTGTAAAGATTGTCAAAATTTATTTGCACATTGCATTTTTTTTTTATTTACAGTGATTTCTTAATAGAATAAACTCTGTTAACAAAATTTCCTGATAAAAGTTTTGCTGTACTTATTAAATCTTTGCCAGAATATGCATAGCACAAACTTTTGGGAACTTATCTTAATTTCAAATTCTGTATAACTATATGTTAATGTGATTATATTTTTGTAAATTCAAGAATGGTGTGAACCCATATTTCATTGTGGAACTTTGTTGTATTATTATAACCTTTCTATCACTTGCACTAAATGTAAACCTGTAACAAATTCGTTCCATCTCCCCCCCCCCCATAAGAACTTTTCAAAATCAAGTTCAGCAACATGATATATTTTACAATGGTGCACAATGGTGTGAATACAATCAGGAAAAATAGGCATCTAACAGACCTAAAGTCGGCGTCACAATTCTTCAGACAATGTAAATAAACATCCAGAGTACAGGGCCAAATGTTTACGAATGCAATTGGTACCCTGCAGTTGGTGGTCACATGACTGATTTTGTTCGAGGAATTTTGGCAGAGACTTAACAAACTTGACAAACTGATTCAATATGGTAAATGAAATACAATATTTTGTTTTAAAGTGATGCATAGATAAATTAATCTGTGTTGGATTAATTCTCAAAATGTTGCTCAACATTAATTGCTTTCAAAGCTGTTATTGGCTAAAAATATGGGCATTTAATTGATTGTTACAAACCAGAGGGAGTATTAAGTTGAACATATGTCATAATTTTCATCCATTTGGAACATGTACACCAATGACTCTTATTTTTTTGGAAAATGTGTTACATGGGTGGTAAGTCTGTATAAATCTTAACAATTGGCATACCAATGTTTCCTTATAATTGGCACATTACATCAATTAATAGCAAATATTTTGTTTCAGCACAAATTTGGGCATTTTTGAAAGAAATTTAAAACATTTGTGCAAAATTTTAGTAAAAATAATGAGATTTTGGTATTTTTACCAAAATTTTGGGGATTTGGTACATGGCCTGTTTCACTCAAACATTTCATGCGAAATACTTAGTATCCCAAATCCAGGTGAAACTGAAGTAGGTCATGACTATCCTTGGGGTAGAACAATTCACAGCCAGCTACCTGAGTATTAGTTGAAATAAACAATCAATGGTTTTGATTTCTCTCAGTTGAATGGAATCTCTCATATTTCAAGTCTTGAGGACAATGGCACTATTGAACAACTTAAACTTTGCATATGTAATCGGTCCAGTGTACAATGCATTTAATCAATTTCTGAGACTCTTATTTTACCTTTACTTATTTTCTGACTCTAATTTTTAATGACAAATATCTTGTGTTTCAACTTTAACCTTACTGAAAATATATTCTTGTTGGATCCTAAAAAGTGTGATGGATCCCCAAAATCTTAGTGAATTTTGTTGCTTTTGGGCAATGGCGTTAAACCTGATGCTTACTGTAAACTCAAAGTTGAAAGCCGAGTTTACTGAGAAACTCCCTTAACAAACAGCCAAAAAAAAACCCATATCAAATATTTCTTTTGAATTTGACTCTTTAAAATTTTTTCTTTTCAGGATGAAGCCCTTAGTGCCTCTGACATTATTGCTCGGGCTGCAGCAAAAGGCCTCTGTGATACCCCAGCAGGCAAGAAATCAGAGGAGCAAGCGGGAGAATCATCTGATGCTCCCAAAGTGAAGAAGAAAAATAGTCGCACATCACCAAGATTCGCCACCAAGAAGTCGATTTCATCAAGATATCTCAAAGCTGGCTACAAAGCGACAGCATCTGGTACTACTAGCGGTGAAAAGGTAGTGGTTGCTAAATCTAGTAGCAGTGGATCACAGAAGAAGATTAAGCCTGTCAGAACAGCTAGTAAGTCAAACTTTCTTTTATTCTAAGATTATACTTTATGTTAGCACAAAATCTATTCGTCATGTGAGTGCAAGAAAGTCATATCTGCAATGACTGCCATATGTAATTCCTAATCTATAAAGTGCGAAAAATTTCAAGAGCCACTGACTCAGGGCTGGACATGACCCAATTATATCGGTGTGCGATGCAAATTTTATGAAAAAAGGCAGCTATTGCAGATTCGACTTTCTTGCACTCTTGTGATGTAATGTAATACTACTAATGGGTATTTTGAAGTACAGATAGCTTAATAGCTATATCTATATTTTTTCTAATCATAACCATACATGAAAGTTGTGTATTGTCTTAAACATGCATGTTTAAATATACAAGCAAATTAAACATGTAAATTGTAAAAAATATGCATTTTGTCAAAGGCCGCTAACATGTATCGTTCAATGTGGCACGTCACATTCGGATTGCCACCTATTAAATTTGAAGTTGTGACTGGCCAATTTGGCTTATAATTAAAAATGGATTGATCTGAAATGTTGCTTGTACCATTGGTGAAGGGAATAAGTGTAACACATAAAGCTGAATTCATGCTTACAATGCAATGTGTTGTGTTTCTAATAATTTTCACTGCAAACTGCATTGCAAATGAATTCACACTCAAAACAGATTGCAGTAGCTGACATCATGAACATGCAATGGAAAAAATTAGCTTTTCTCAACTTAGTTTGCATTGACGCAAGTGGTGTTGAACTGCTCAAAACTCCCATCTACACAAACTCATTTTTGTCAAGTCTGAATTCAGCTTTACTTAAAATATGTGACCCATCATATCGAAAGGTACCTTAAGGGTCGCAAAATGAAAATTTATTTTTTGGTCTCATCTTAAAGATTATATTTTAAGCTTTAAAATGACACCTTGCTTTTAGTTATTGGATGTTCGATTGCAAAGTTACATCCAAATTGGTAAAAGGCATCAAGCTGTCAATTTAGACAACTATAGTTCAAAGAAAATCAAGTTTAAAGTTTCTGTACTGGTAAAACTTGAATTGAGAAAGGATTTGTACCTTGTTTTTTAACAAATTAATCTTATGTTTTGGATGTTGGAGCCTGATTAATATGATAGAGTACACTTCAAAGGTAACGTTTCTGATGAAATTAGAAATTCGACCTTGGATGTGATTTTTGACTATGCTCAGCTTCAATGGCCCGTATCTCGTAATTTACTATGCCGGTATTAATGTACCTTTCGATATGATGGGTCACATATGTACTTGGATGTTTTTGATTTGTATGATCAATGTGTCAGTCCCAAAGCAAAGTCATTTTATTATGTAATCAGTCCATCATGTGCAAACTTGTTCCAAACAAACAGTCACACAGAATATTGGTACCGATGCTGTTTTACCTAATGCTTGTTCACATGGCACTATTCCAGTATATCTGTTATAGGCCAAACTGTAATTTATTGAGCATTGTAAACCCAAATGTCGAGTGCAATGCACCGTTGTTTGTAAATGCAACCCCAACATTGTCAATTTTTTTTTTTTATGTCAGATCGATGGCCTGTTTATCATGCATATCACAACAGTTTGTGCTGAAATAGTTTTTTTGCTGGATTGCAAAAGTAATGACAGGGATCACATAATATGTTGACACTCTTTAACCTAACCTACCAGCATGATAATGCTTATTTAGTTTAAGAGTTGTTAAAATACAATTGCATCTATTCTCCATTGATTAAACTTGGGAAAAATGCTAACAAAGTTTGTTTGGAACCAGTATGAATTTGCAAACATATTATGACTTTGAAGTACCACAATGTATATAATCATTTATGCTATGGTCACATAAGCCGAAGGAAGCCACAAGGCCGCAACGCTGGTGTGACATCCGTATGAAACCGGTGAATGCTTGTGATGCCCGGTCGGTCACCCGGTGGTTATGTGACCATAACTGAAAACATCGTATACAAGCCTCAAGGATTTAACTCAGAATTAAATTCTTGCGGCATGCTTCCGGCGTCTCTACGGCTCATACTGTCTGGTCTCCGCACGGACACCGTCCAGACAGATGTCTGGTCGGTGTCCACTGAATACTACCCGGTATGACGCTGTAAACACATCGTAACCTTGCCGCAAGGTTATGTGACCACGTGGTATTAATGTATACATATGATATATCACCTTTCATGCTACTGACACAATTGGATAACTCATGTTTGAGTCTAATAAAAATTCCAATCCCCAGGGGCCACTGAGCTTTATTGATGTACACATGCTTAAACAAAAATCATGAAAAATGGTGTAATTTTTCTCTTACCAACACAGAAAGCACTACTCGTGTTTAAGGGTCTAAAAACACTGATTTTCATCTAAAAGGGGTGTCTTTTCAAAATAAAAATACAACATTTCCACAAAAAGAGGTGTTTTTCAATACTTGGAGAAAAATACAACTTTTAAAGGGTAAAATTTTGAGTAAAATTGCACATAAATCCTTGTTTAGAGATATTTCTTCAAGGTAAGCTAAAACTTATTTAGGGGATGTTTTGTAAGCCTATGATCATGCCTATGTACCTCAAAATAGCTACTTGAGTGAGTTATCCATTTGTTTTAGTAGCATGTCACCCATATTTACACAATATTATTAATTTATCAATAATTGTTTGTTATATATTTATGATATCCCCTGATTTACCCTATTTATCTCTATAATTAATAAGCTAATGATACGTTTCTTTTTAACTTGCCAGCATTCCAAGTCATCCATTTCTATATACTGTGAGCTGTTTTAATGCAATGTTATTTATAACTAACCGTAAAGAAATCTTTTGATGATCTTCTTCAAGTTTCTAATGACCAACCCCTCCCTCCCATTCCACCCTATTCTAGAACCTGATGCCAAACCCAAATCTACTAAACCAAAAGCGAGAGCCAAGTCTCCTTCAAAGAAAAAGACTGGGCCCTCATCAAGTGATGTTAAAATGAAGACGCAGCACGATTCCTGGGCTCAAATGAGCGCCAGCCACAGTCTACTGATGCGCTCTAAACCATTCTAAAACCTGAAATTTCCCGATATGTGTAGATGCATGGTTGAATATAAAATCTGTATTGTGAGTACCGTTTGCTGTGTGCTTGTTGGTGCATGTGTAGGGGTTTCATGGTTTTATCATCAGGGGCCATTTTCAGTTACTATATCTTGTTGTCAGTCACCCTCAACTGATTGCACCATATTCTGCTGCCACAAACAGGGTCACAGCCATGATGGATCAAAATTGGTTAAAAATTGAGATTTTGTGCACAATTGCATTTTTTGACTTATTTGTAATGAAAGTCTTTTTTGCCAGTGTAAAATAAACACAGATGATTTAGTACCAATTCTGTTGCTTCATTTTTGCAACAAGATAAAGCATATGCTAGATTTATTAGGAATGAATGAGAGCCTTATACAATAAAAATATGCTATGAAAAGAGGATCATTTGTGACAATGTTTCAAAAATGAAGATTAAAAAAAATGACAATCCAACTCCTTCACATTTTGTTTTAGAATATAATCAAAAGGAGCATTGTTTTACATAGAATGTGCCAAAATCACACATTTGGTCAAAACATCACCATTATATTCAACATGATATATATTTTTTTAAAGGAATTATTGTAGAACTACTACTCAACAGATATAATTAAGAGTAGAAACAAAAGTACTGTGCTATCCCAACCTCAATTGTTACTACTTTCTTTCCAATAACAGTGTCACTCAGAAACATCCCCATCTTTAATTAATAACTCACATTCTCACATCCGCACCATTTCTTCTTAATAATCGGTAATTAACTATTGTCTTACTAATGTGAATGATTGCAGTGTAATGGTTTGCTAAATTTAGAACATAGATGATTAGTTTGACTGGTACATTTGCCCAGGGAGGTCACTTGTATGCATAGTTAGGTATAGATATCTTGCTTAAAGGAGCATGGTCCAATTGCTTCAACTTTTTGAGATTTTGGTACCAAAATGTTGCTCATATTTTTCTTGTAACCCATGTGAAATTTCACAGCTGAATTATGTTCCATTTTGGAGATATGAAAATGTCTAATTATGGTAACCATAATAAAGCTTACACACATATATGAAATATGAAATTGACCATAAAATTAAAACAGATTGACCGAATCAGCTGAAATTTGAAACTTACACCACTTTAATGGTCATCTTTCATATGACATTGATAAATTAAATTTTTAAAAATCGGACCAAGCTCAAAATTCAAAAACATTAAAAATTGAATTTTTTGATAAGATACGCATGGTACCAGTGATATAATATGTTTCAGGGTAATTTGTTAAAATACATACGAAGAATGTTTTTCAGTCAACCCTAAATTCCATGTTAGGGTCAATGTTTAGGTGTTATATATGAACATGTTGTCTTCCTTTGATTACAAGTGACCCCTTGGGTACATTGTCTATCCTACAACCAAAGGCTAACATTCACACATACATGTTATCACAATTTGGGATTTGATTGCTTATTTCTGTGTTGCTTTAAAAACGTCTATATATGTACTGACATTTGATTTATAGGAATGATGAGTAGTTACTATAGCAACTGTTTTCTAAACATTTGCCCACAGGTCGAGATGTCCCTCATTCCAGATGTGCAGCGTGTCACCCCCCATAATGGAGGTTTGGTGAACTGACAACTTCCCAATTCTCAAATGATTAACAAATCCTCTCTTAAAGGTGAAAACATAGTCGGCCTCCAAACAAAATTTTCGCTACCAAACATTTGGTCGTGACGTCACCAAATATTTGCCATCAAATTTGAAGTATGAACCGGTAACAAACATTTGGTGCAATGCAGGCGCTTAGCCACAATTTCAGGTTGGTCCGTCAAACAAATGGTGCGGGCCCCAGTGGGGTCTGGGGGCAAAGCCCCTAGCGGGGGTTCAGGGGCAAAGCAAAAAAATTAATGCTTCACATAGGCGGCAACATGACCCCTCCTAAATTTCACGAGGGGGGACGGATCCCTCTTTGTTTTTTGTTAATTTAAATGTGAAATATCCAAAAATGTGCATGCTTTGCACGAATTGTAGATATTATGTTAATTTTCAGTTAAAAGATAGTAAGCTCCTTCATTTGCCAATATTTTAAAAACTTTAGACAGAAACGACAAAGAAGCCCAATATGTTGCGAGTTTTGATTTCAAGAAAGAATTGTTGTTCTTTGATATATTTTTTTCTAAATATTGGTCGGACATTGTCCAACCTGTCCGGGCGGTAGCCACATGCCTGCAATGTATGTGGCAATTCAATACATGTGCAATCTAGCGCGAAATTTTATTTGGTCTCAACTAAGTGTTGAAGTTATTTTATTTGGAGTCACTCGTCATTTTGATGTCACAACCAAATGTTTGGTAGCGAAAATTTTGTTTGGAGGCCGACTATGTTTTCACCCTATCACTGACAAAACCTTTGTTAATCGTCACCCCTAAATCAACCTCCACTAAAGAATTGACATAGACTCATCCCCTTAAAGTTTGAAGTGAACTTTGCTCCAGTAGTAACCGACCCCATGCATGCACAAGTTTGGAGGCATACATTGAGAACCCCCTGCATAGACTCTATGCAAAACTATGTATAAATAAATTTCTTTGTCCTTTTCATCCCTCCCAGCATGAAACTTTATTTTTTAATTTTTTTATGGAGTTTTCAGTTTAGTTGATTTCATGGAGCAATTCCACATCAAAATCATTAAAATAGAAAACAATTGTGCAAAATATAAAATTTGCCAAAAATGGGAACTCGAGTGTTAGTAAAATGTTGTACCTCTAATTTACTTGGTTTTAACATTTCAGAATGTGCAGCCTTCGGTCCTCATAAATGACAGTTAAGGTTTGGATGTTACTATTGCATTGTCAGCCATTCCACTTGGGTGAACTGGACTTTATTGGCCACCACACATTTTGCATATTATGTCATTCCACTGGAAATGAATTTGAGTTTGATCATGATCACAACAGGTTTATTTAATTGGAGTGATTCCACCGCCACTAGGAAGTTAAAAGTTTAATTAGCACAATTAGAAATAATACATTTTTCATAAGGATTCATTCCATTTCTAAGCACCTTTTTGTTCCCTTGGGAAAACTTCAAAAGCCTCACCCAGTCAACAAAAATTGATCAATTCTCCCTTCCAAAACCTATCCTTATTTGCAATAGCTTGGCTGAGGTGATAACCTTGACCAAGCTATTGCATTTTTTTCAATAAAAATACTACTTGTCAGCTCAAAAGTACCTTAAAAAGTATTAAGTGCCTTATTTTGCAACAGTGTTTGGGACAGTGTTGCATATATGGCACTCTTTCTTTTTCAGATTTTTACCTGAATTGGGTATTTGATTTCCCATGACCTAAATTAAGGTACCATATTTTCCATGCAAGACAAAAAGAAATTAAAGAAGGGGAAAAAAGGTATTGCAACCTTTTTTTGCATGAAATGGCCTTTACATTTGTGTACAGTTGTAAGCCTGCTGATCTCACCAGCCCTCCCCCCACCCATTCTAACTTTGTCCCCAATGGGGATAACATTTTTTAAGACTCCAGTGCAATATAGTAGTTGCCCAAATTGAAAATCAATAACAAATTTCGTATTTTCAAGTATGTGAATCAAAGCCATATTAACATGGTCATGTGCAGTTGCAGTCAGCAATTAGCTATTGGCGTTCCCATTTCAATTTGTGCATTTCAGTCAACATAAATATATATATGGTTTTGTAACCTTTCTCACCAGTATACCATTTCACAATGTCTTATGCTGGTATCCGAACATGAAATACAAAATCAGCATTTGGTGAAAGAAATTTGATCCTTCTGGGTCTTTGAAGCCTTTTTAAAAATCAAAATGGAATATTATAGAAGATTTTGCGTAACAAATACAGAAACTTATACTCACAACTTTAGCTTTCACCATAAAAAGTTGTGAATACAAGTTTCCGGATTTATTACTCAAAATCTTTTATATCTTGACCACAATCCTACAACAAATGAATCTATTTTTGAAAATGGAATATAACTATGCAACGGTAAAAATTTAAAACTGTGCCCATTTGAAAATATTGCCATTTTAACTTTTAAATATAACACAGTTTCCTATAGATTTATGAAATGGTGTACTGACAACTTTTCTCATGCGTTTTTGTGTACGTCTTCCCTATTTTCATATGTCTAAAACTGAATCTTGCAGTATTATTATCATTCTCTTGTTCTTTCAAGATACCATACTAATATACTTTTTACATACTGTCATCTTGTTATTCATTTTATTTGAAGTGTAACACAACATGAAATCTTATCAGGCCAAAAAATAGTGTTTGCTTGCTGTAATTGTGAGAAGGGTTGATTTGTGTATAGTCTCTTTTGATGTAAAATCACTATTTTGCTGCAGATCAGCTGCTGGTGGTTTAAGATTTTCAAATTAAAGTACAGATCATCATGATACTCTCATGTCCCTTGAATCTGTTACTTCTGGTGAGACAATCGGGTAGTTTAGGATACAATTTCTACCAAAGGAGTCGAAATAAAGTATCGAAATGAAAGCTGTCAACCAATAATACTGTAGTTCACAAGTCTTTAACAGAAACCAAGGAAAAACGGAAAACAAAGAAGTTTAAGAACTCTTAAGTAAGTTAGGGATTCATCTGGCCCGTCAAGGGGACGTAACAGCTTGACTCAACCAGACGCAACAACCTGCTAAATATCAGCAGATCCTCATTATATTAGATCCTTATGCCATGAAATGAGTTCAAGGGATGTTTCTCCTAATCATGTGATGTTTTTAGTAATTTCTATTCAACGTGTGGTCCATTACATCACCAATGGTGATTATTTACCGATTAACAAATCAGACCATCAAGATTTTTCGAGTCTTTACAAAATGTACAATAACTTTTGATTCAGAGATCCAAATTACACAAAACATAAATCTTGTAAAAACCAATGGTCTATTCTATAACTTTTGCTCAAAATTGTGCTCTGTTTTCTAAACAGAAAAGTTCAAAGTTTGTTGCATTTTTATTGAGACACCCTGTATATGTAGGTTTATTTCACATCATACTTTAATTGTTTGAGTAAGTGTTTCATTTTATCATCTTTATTTTTAAAATTAATTAATTATGACTTCACATTTCTCTTTTCTTCCTCGCAGGTCAGATGTTTGCGCACCATTTTACGTCAGACAAACCGCCAGCACCCGAGATCCAACCATACGGGGTTCCGCTAACGCAAGCCACAATATCAAGAATGAATGCTACAAAAGCCGAACGTAGGGACAACTCACAGGAAAAACCTAAACCTTTCTTATGATAGGGATGGATTAAATTGGTGAATTATTATAAAATTGTATCTTTGTAAATATTGAATTAATGAAAGATATACACTGTTTTGACTTTTTAAGCGGTTTCTAAAGTATTTCATTTCCATCCATAACCATGGGATGTTTAAACATATCTTTTGGTTTGACCTTTTTTGATACTCTGAATATTGTTAAAAACTACTCATCTTTAAAAAGCAATTGTTGCATGTTGTTATGCTGTTGATAATATTCTTGAGCTATAATATTTAATTATATTTTTGAACTACTTGTACTCACAATGAATTTGACATTTAAAGTGTGTAAATTGGTGCTTTGTAAATGTATTCAATCATAAACAAGTTTCTTAGAGAAAATTATTTCTGATACTTTGAGTTTGAACCAAGTGTAGTAGCTGGCATTTGAATAAATAGTTGTCCAGAGATCAAAAACCCAATGCAAGAACAATTTTGAAAGATGTTTTGTTCTCTTTATGACCAGTTTTATGCTGAAATTTGCTATGATTTAAATGAAATAAACAACTTTTACAAGATTGGTTGTATTGCTTTCAGTAAATGATATTTGTCTATAGGCAAAACAAAAATTTATTTGACAGTGCAAACAAAAATCCAATGTGGGATTGCATTTACAAACAATGGGGCCCTGTACTATGGATTTTTGTTTTCACTGTCCAATAATTTTTTGAGTGGCCTATAGGAGAGAGATAATGGGATAGGGTAGTCAAGAGGCTTTTTAATGAAACTGTACTCTGAGTCTCTGGTAATGGAAGGGTACTTTGACCGAGAATAAAGCAGTCAAGTGCCATGCAGTGCCTTCGCATGCACAAGTTGGTCGAAAATGTAAGATGCATATTGTTTTGTAGTCAAGTAAGGCCAAATAAAATTAATAGTTTGTCTCAAAGCTCCCGCGCGCATTAGTTTTATCGCCCGCATTTTTTTGCCCTTTTTTATTTTTTCCCACCGAAACTGTCAAAAAACAAATGATATCAATGATTAATTTATTTTATTTGATTCTTTATTCTGTTTTGGAGTTCTAAAAAGCCATCATGTAAATATATGAGGGGGTACATATGGAACTCTTGTAAAATAGCACTCGGGACTTCGTCACACACTAAAAAAAAATCTAAAAAAAGAAAAAAAACCAACTTCCAAAAAAAAAAGCATTTCGCATTAGTTTTTCAAGAGAGGAGAGCTTTGAGACAAACTATTTATTTTATTTAGCCTAATATTAGCGTGCTACGCATGACGCAGTGTTGGGACACTATGTCCTTGCGCAGTGTTGGTCCATGTGTTCGGCAGTCTCTTGACTTAGCTGAATTTTTAGAGTGCAGATAGTGCTGTTTCCTATCTGTACTTCTTTATTTAATCTATGAATGAAACAAACATAGAACTCCATTTATAGAAACACAGGCAGATACTGATACATTTTAGCGAAATGTTTTTCAAGAAAACACAATCATTGTCATGTAAATGATATATCTATACACCATATCCATAAAGATGGGTAGTCAGGGATTTTGCTCTTTCGAAAGCTAGGCCAAAGGTCTAGGGTTAAATGAAATTACTGCAGCCATGCTTTCATTGGTAATTGACCGTATGAAATCACTGTTTATGCCTTAATTGGGTCATAATATGGAATTACGGACATGATTCATTGAAGTATTTATTAGATTACAAAACAATTCTGCTTGCATGACTGGCAAATTAAAGAAATAAAAAAACATTTTGAATAAAATGATGTTGTGTTTGTATCACCTGCCCCTCAAAATGAGTAGTTTAGCTTTATTTTTAGATAAAATGAAAAGTAAAGCAACTCTTGTATCTTATAATAAGTATACTTGATAAATCAAACTATAGCAAAATGTAAAGTTTAAGTGTGAAGAATTAATTACCAGTATTGTTATGTATATAGAAATCTGTATTACTTGTATTGAAGTGCCCATAATATTGATGAAATTCTGCTACATCTGGTGGACAACTCAATCTCTTAACAATAGTTAGCAATGTGTCATAAATAAGGGCCCTAGCCTGATGGTCAAATAAAATTAAATGTGTTTCACATCTTACGTTTTATTTTTTACTTTTTATGATTAGGCCAAAAAAAAGGTTCGTCTCAAAGCTGACACGCGCATTTGTAAAATCGGGCGATTTTGAAAAAAACAGTAATGCGGAGAGTTTTTTTATTTCAAGATTTAAAAAAAAAAAAAAATCCCAAAAAAATTGGGAGAAAATTTGATTTTTTTCTCACCCAAAACGAATTCATATTTCAAATTCGATACGTCCAAAATCTTGCGGCAAGCTCGTATGAGAAAGATTGCAACTGCAGCTCGTCATCTATTCGTCCTTTGCAGAAATTGTGTTCTTATGTCGACATTGAGTGTGTGTTACTACAACTTTTACTACAGTAAACTTTAACGGGCTTGCTTGTTTTTATCATAGACTTTGTGTTGTATTTATTGTGTATTTTGTGAAGAACAACCCTCCTGCTTGTTGTTGATTTGCTTGCGTGATCGAATACGATACTCGACAGTCATAGAGAAAGTAATTTTAAAGATTCAGCTACTTTGCGGAAATTTTAGAAAATAGTTTCTGCATGAATCGTTGAACAATAAACCCCTGAGCAAAGTAGTAGTTGACATTAAAACCGGAAATAACCCATGCGTAAAATATATCTATTTACTGGTTTAGGTGAAAATTCAAATAACTCATCAGCTTTCAGACAACCTTTTTTTTTGGGCCTTATATCTTTAAAAGTAAGTTGGAGATGTGAAGTATATTATCTTTTTAATAGGTTTTGGAAGTTTTGTATCATGATCAAAGAACAAAGTTGGCTTGGTATGTTTGTAAATGTTCAATGGAAAGTAGCTCCAGCACATTATTATCATAGCTTCTTGCTCTGCAAAAGGCTAGTTATTGTTTGTAAGGCCATGGAGAAACTGCTTTGTTGCTTAATCTGTAAATAGTTTGAATGTCATGAATTGTGATACTTGCTGCAGCAAAAACAGATTGGTATCAATTTCTACTAGACCTGTCTTTCAAACATAATGCAATCGCAACAACTTTCGAAAGCTCAAATTTTTATTATTGAGCGGTCCAAATCAACATGACATGTCTTTCCACCGTCCCAAGTAAGCCATGTTCAATAGATTGAGCTCATTGGAGAGAGAGAGACAGTTCTTTTAAGTGTGCTAAAAGTAGATGGCTAACCAGTCCATCCATTCATGTCCCGATCATATTTTGCTGCAGAGCTGATATCAAAACCAGATTAATAGCATCAATTTAAATGCCCTGTACTTAAATTACAGTACTTATTCAAGAAAAAAGTTCTATGAAATAGCTGTGAGCTGTATGTATAGTTTGGACTGGTTGGTGTAGCAGCCTCGACTGTTATGCAATCACTTCTACAGTGAATCTTTGAGTGGTCCAGGTGGTGGTATTCTGTCGGACGCACTGATGTCACAGACTTGAATCCTGTACTCTGATTGGTCAATTGAGGCTGTTCCATGTTACTCCCTGGCGTGAAACATTGCATTGGAGGTCAATGAAAAAGTCTACAAAATTTACATTTTCAGCTAAATTAATTTTTGTATCAACCTCTTTCTTTGATATATTGTTCAAAAATGTATCTTTCATCTTTATTGTAAGTAAATGTTAATGAATCAGAGCGGAAACATAAAATATTGTGGAAATATTGGTTCACTCCATAGACATCGCACAGTAAGTTTCACTCCAGTAACAAGGGTTGAGTACGCCAGATTCAACAACTGCGTCCGACAGAATTATACAAATACAACATGGTATAGAGTGAAGTGTTGGATGCGTATGACTATTTCCCGACGCGAAGCGGAGTGAAGTAGTCACGTGCATCCATAACAATGAGGGATCAGGATTTTTCAAAACTTCCCAAAATATACCATGTTGTATGTATTTTATTATACCTCATAAATATTTCACTGAATATGATGTAAACACAACCAAAATCATCTAACTTCCATTGGGTCATTGTATGAACTTCCAACTGATAAGTGATATGATTACGAAGGAGTGTGGTACAAGTAGGGGTGCGGACCGTGCGTTAGTTTTTTTATTTTTTCCCTCCATGAGCACTTGGGGGAAGTAGTCAAAATACTGGCACACAAGTCAGCTTGAACTGACCAATTTTGTTTCGTAGTTGC
The DNA here is from genome assembly GCA_000969725.1 of Ophiothrix spiculata. NCBI lineage: Eukaryota > Metazoa > Echinodermata > Ophiuroidea > Amphilepidida > Ophiotrichidae > Ophiothrix > Ophiothrix spiculata. Next base: position 4,898 of record JXSR01S000611.1, on the reverse strand, counting down.
CTAATAAAAATATTTCTGAGGTATAGTAAATATTGATATTTCACTCACACAGTGCATAGATTACTGTTGGCTGGTAAAATGATTTTCAAAAAATCTGTAAAGGAAATTTAATGCTAGTGTAGGTTTAAATCCAAAAAAAAAAAAAAATTATTGATCTGACCTTACTGCAAACCTTGATCTATCAATTTACAGTGCTGAAGCTTAAAGGCAAAAAAAAAAACCCAACCCAAACAAAAACCCTTCATCATGTTTGTAGACATTTTCATTCAGAATTTGTTCTTATGGTGTAAAAGGGCCTGTGGTATTGTTTACCTTTATTCCCTCCTTTATTTCATGTAAAATTCCGGAGACAACAAATTGAAAAGAACAAAATTTATCTTGAGTTTTAAACCAAAATACCAAAGAAATATCCTCACAACTCTGATCAAATTTTTTACCGTCATCATGACCAAATATGATAGTGAACAAAGTTTAAACATTGTATTAGTTTCTACATACAGGCTGAATTACTAATGTTTCAAGCAAAATATTCAAAATTGCTCAATTATTTGTAAAATAAAATAAATGTTGGGTGTTTTTTGAAATGGAAAGTACTATTCCGTCCACACTATTGCTGAAAGTAGTGCTCCGTCCATATTATGTGCCTTTAAAAAGTACTATTCCATCCACTCTTTGTGCCTTTAAATGTAAAGTACTAAACATGTTCTAGCTGAGACTATATAGTCTGAGCGTCTACAATGTAAGCTTTATCTGTATTTTATGTAGAAAAATTAACTCTGTTCTATTTCAGAAAAATAACAAGAGAAAATATGAATGTTTTGATGAATAAATTTGTTTTTATTGAAACTTTAAATTTTGTGTCTGTCAAAAGTGTTTTAAATGTCTTCTGTTTGTTGGGGTTGGAATAACATGGACTTGGTACTTGCTTTTTTAAGCCAGTCAGAGTGCACAAATTTAAAAAAATTAAAAAGTGATCATGAAATGTAAAATCTTTCACATGCGCATCAAAAAAATATATATCTGAAGACTATACAATTGACCTATTGCACGCTTTCGCCATTTTGGGGAGAGCCTCGACCTGGCTTGCGAGATGAATGGGAACCACTGAGCTATAATGGGAACTTACATAATATTACGATTAACAGATTGATTCCCTCTTTCAAAAACCACTGACCTTGCATGAAATGAATACATCATTATGTAACATACTAGTTTAATTGACCGTCAGATCGAGGCTCTTCCCACAAATGGCGGACCGTGCAAGTAGTGAATAGCACACCTTCCATCAGCAACATTTTCAACATGGTAGTAAAAGGGGTATCTATTCCCTATTTTCAACTTGGGGTAGGACACAATTTCCTTTTGACGCTTTACAGCAAAAGGTACCATAGGGGTCAAAAAATAAAAATAGAGTTTTTGGTATGAGTGGAAAGCCTGTGATCTCAGCTTTAAAATGGCACCACAAGCATGAGTAAAGGACTTTCAATCTGGAATTATGTGCGAAAATGTTTTGGATGGTAAGCCTGAAAAAAAGGTTATTCTGAGAAAAATGGTTTATTCATGAATACGACTAAACCAAATACTGGCGGTGATTACAGATGGCTGACGATGGTCCTAGGAACAAGGTGCATTTGTTGACAGTAAATAACACCTTATAAGGAAAAAGCTACGAATATTCAGCTATAAGTAAACCATATTTGGAAAGCTAAGGTCACAACGAAAATTTTGATACCAAAACCACATGGGTGCATAATGGTATACGGTCAAATGAGCCCTGGCTAAATGTAAGTGTAAAAACTAAAGCTTACTCTGAAAACACAGTGGATTTAATTGAATGATATACTGATGCTGGAATGGACCTAGTCAAAATAATCATCAAATTTGAACATTTAGAATGTGTTTTTGCACATGAAAAGTAATTTTCCTGAAATAGTATGAGGAAATTGGAAAAAGCGATCACTATTTCCAACTTAAGCGGCCCATATCTCAGAATGTGGTTTTCCGACTTAAGGCACCACATTTTGCTGTATTGGGCCAAATATTGAATTTAATTTCCACAGAGGCTACACTTTTTGGTTATTGGTGATTGAAAAATTCAGATCCCCTCAATATTTTGTTCAGGGTTCCCAGCATTTTAAGAAAACATAATTCCCTGACTTCCCTGAAGATATTTCAAAATTGTATGAAAAATTCCAAAAACGGGTTACTTTTCAAATCATACGACAATGAATGTGAACCTAATTTTAACAGAGACCTGACACACCAAAGAAAATGAAAACTTTAGATCAAATTTCCCTGACTTTCCTTGATTTAATGCATTTTTTAAAATCAAATTCCCCGACTTCTCCTTGACTGGAAAAAAGTAAAATATTTTCCCCTGATGGGTTGGGAACCCTGTTGTGTTTACATGCTCCCATAGAGGGAACTACACCGCAAAATATGATGGAATCATCAGCCAAATTGGGTATTCCAAAAAGAAAAACCGTTGTAACACAAAGTTGAAAATGTGCATGTCTTTGAATTTCTGACCTGAACAGATGCTCTTATCTGACTCAGTTCAGAAAATTCATAGGAATGTAACTTTCAAACTTATGCTTTAAGCTTGTTTGTACTTCTTGGTCAATAGCATAATAGGTTGGGTCAAGTGGGCAGACAGCTTTGACCAGGAAGTAATTGATGGGAACATCTTGCTCAATCAGCTGATTTGTATCCCCCCAAGCCAGGAAAATCCCAGCTCAAATCGGGCTATTGAACCCTGTTACGCACCTGTTCTGGTGATTTCAGTATTCAAACATTTTGTAGAACACTTTATCACAAATCAGCGTGGCATTGAAGCATATTGGATAAAAATATGCAATTGCATCGGATGTAGTCTAAGAGTTGTTGACTTGGAATGTAATGAAACGCTCAGTAACATGTTTGAATTGCTCGTAACATTAAAACTTTCCATAAAACTTATAAACATCACATTATATAAATGTTTTCAATTCATGAAAAATGACCCGACATATCGAAAGCTACCTTACGGGTCCCAAAATCAAAATTATTTTATTGGTCTCATCCTAAAGCTGAGATTTTAAGCTTTAAAATAACACATTGCTTTAATTATTGGATGTTCGGTTGTAGAGTTACATCCAAATTGGTAAAAGGAAGCAGGCTGATTTGGAAAACTATAGTTCTGAGAAAATTGAGTGCCAAGTTTTTGCACTGAGTAAAAACTGATTGGAGAGAGGATTTTATCTTGGTTTTTAACACATTTTTATGTTTTGGATGTTTGAATCTGATTAATATGATATAATACACTTCAAAGGTTATGTTTCTGATGAAATTAGAAATTCGACCTTGGACGTGATTTTTGATCATGCTCAGCTTCACCCGTATCATGTTATACAAATATTGAATGCCTGAGAGTGCAATAGTATACAAATATTGAATACCTGAGAGTGCAATAGTACAAAATATATCATGAGGTCAAATTTGGACTTTTCTATTTCACGAGGCGTAGCCGAGTGAAATGGATTAGTCCAAATTTAACAGAATGA
>JXSR01S000609.1:24015-35074 GCA_000969725.1 Ophiothrix spiculata | reverse complement strand
ACCCAATTGCTAGAATTTATCCAAGATGTTGCAAATAATATGCAAGATGGGCTCCAGACTGATGTTTGTGTACTCGATTTCTCAAAGGCTTTTGACAAAGTTGGTCACAAAAGGCTTATTGAGAAGCTTAGCTGGTATGGAATTGATGGACAAACAAGCCGCTGGATCCAAAGCTTCTTGAGCAATCGTTCCCAGTCTGTCGTCTTGGATGGAGTATCATCAGACAGTATACCCGTCACTTCTGGCATCCCACAAGGATCTGTCCTCGGATCATGTTTATTTCTTTTTTACATCAATGATATTGCACACAATCTGAACTCAACCACAAGATTATTTGCCGATGATACTATGATATACATGACCGTCAAAAATCAGGAAGATGCTCAACTGCTTCAGAATGACCTTAATACACTGGCAAGCTGGGAGAGTAAATGGTTAATGGAATTTCATCCTGACAAATTTGAAATCATCAGCATCACTAGGAAAAGGAAACCCACCCATTATACTTATACCCTCCATGGACATCAACTTAATCATGCTGACCATATCAAATATCTTGGTGTCACAATTTCATCTGATCTTCATTGGGATAAACACATCGATATTAGTACTAAGAAAGCAAACAACTCTCTGAACTTTATAAGACGTAACATCAACGTCAGAAATACGGATGTCAAACAGCGGGCCTACAAATCACTTGTCAGGCCTATCTTGGAATACAGCAGCACTGTGTGGGATCCTAGTACAACTACCCTATCTGACAGAGTGGAGAAAGTTCAGCGTCGAGCAGCACGTTTTGCCCTCCACCGCTACCGACGAACTGACAGCGTCACTGAAATGCTTGGTGAGCTTGATTGGCAACCTCTATCTACCAGACGAAGGCTTGCGAGATTGTCCATGTTCTACAAAATTCATAATAACATTGTCGCCATTGATCATACCAAATACCTCACCTCGAAGAACCTTCAGCATCCAACCCGCATAGAAAACAATTGTGCCAACAACATCCCTCACTCATCGAAGTTATATCATATGTCAACTTTTTTCCCCCGGACTGTGCGTGATTGGAACACTCTGCCCCAAAGTACTGTTAATTGCAATTCTGTCACCAAATTCAAAGAGGCTGTTGCACCGAGCGTTTTTGACTAGTCTGCACACAGCAACCCAACCAGTGCAAGAGTCTTCTTTTTGAAGTTAGCACTATACTGGATGATGATGATGATGATAATATTAAATATCCTATTTGAGCAATGGAGCCAAATATCAGTCATTTGTGTCTGACGACCACACGCCTACTGTAACCCTAGCTCCACTTTTAATGTCAGGCAGTTTTGGCCAAAGGTTGTCACTCCTTAAATTGGTTCAGTTGCATGAAAAACTTGCCCTGTAAATTTTCAGAGGTAGCTCAAAGGTTGAGTTAGACACATTATAACCAATTTGAGGGACAAGACCCCTTTTATTTTGTAAAATAAGAATCACCTTAATATACATACCTTGAGTTTTTGTTTGTTCTTTTCCAGCCAATTAATAACTGGATGTTCATTCTGGTCTAGTATCTACAAAGAAAGATAATTAATTGATAATAAATTGTATTTAAGAATTGTGATTGTTATTTGTTAGATACAATAAGTTTTGCATTTTTCTCTACCCACTTATGTCCACAAACCTCCAAATTGACCCCTTATGGCGTAATGCACACCATCAAATTTTATAACCCTAAATGGCGTAACTTGGTATTATTCGTCGAGAAATCTAATTATTTGATTAATTTTAAATTTGAGAAAACCTTTCCTAGACATTTGTTTCTAAATTCCAAAAAGCAAAAAAAGTTCAAAATTTCATGAAGCCAAATTTTAGTTAGGCTTTCCAAAAAATTTTGGGCAAAAAACATGATTTTGGGCATTTTTTGCCAAAATTGACACTTTTGGTCAAAAACTGATATCATCATCATGTTCAGGGTAAAAATTTGCTTCTAAAAATGTATACTTTTATATATTTTATGTAATTATTTGAAAGTTAGAGTACGAAAACGGTTTATGCCACTTGAAGGTCTACCCCAGCCTTAATATAATTTTTGACATGCGCGAACAAAACGCGTAAATTTTTGAAGCTTTTTTGTTACAATTACGAAAAAATATAACTTGAGTATGAGCTGATGGCAATGGAGAGAAAAAATAGACAATTTAGGGCATACTTTACTGAAAAGGAGTGTAAACTGTGTAATTTCAATCTGATCTATATACTTTCATTTTTTTTCCATGGGGCATGAAGGAGGCAATGTTTCTTTCGGGGGAATCCCGCCTTTCTCCGTCTAGCTACGCCACTGCACAGGGGCTCTGACTTAAGATGGGGCCAAATGCATACCTGCCAACTAGTAAGATTTAATCTTATTTAGGAAGATTTTTGAAGCTTGGCTTATGACAGCAGAAAATCTTATTAAATCAGATTTCTGGATTTTGAAATTACATATCTTCTTGTACGGTATTTTTGTGTGTAAAATCTACTTTTTGAAATAATCTACTTTAGGGGTTGCAAAGTCTACTTGTACACATTTACAGGTTGGCAGGTATGCAAATGAGGACCAACCTTTTGATCTGGGTTCAAACTCCTCATGAATATAGCTGTCCCTCTTTCTTGAACTCATTTCATTTTCCATTCCAATTTGTTTTATTTACGGTGGTTATATTACTTTGAACAACAAGAAAATAAATATATTTATTTCACAAATGATTTTAAATTTAAAGTGCCGTACTGTACAAATACAGTTAACCCTCGTCCACCTAAGCTATTTTCTACTACGTCGTCACCTTAGGGGGACCCCCCCCCCCCTGCGAAAATTAAATTTACATGCCAAAAGTGTTGTAGTTTTATACAATAGTATAGAGTAGTGTACGTATCCTCTTTCCATTGATACCAAAATCATGAAAATCTGTCATGGCATTACTTCGGCGAAAATTGAAAAAACAAGGTATTTGAAAAAAAACTATGCTGGCCGACAAAGCAAGTCCCAATACAAGTCTTTTAGTAGGCTACTAGATACTGTTGGGAGACACTTAATTAAAAAAAGTGTTCCCCATCCCACCTTTTTTACATATTTATTTTATCATAATGGAGTTGATCTTATCATGATCTTATTAAATAAATTTATGCCATAATAGTTCCTTTGTGTACAAAATACAATAGGTCTACATAATATGATCTAGCTATATGCATGTAGGCCTAGAAGGAATAATGCTCAGGACACACAATTAGACTTCCAAGTGGGTGTGACAGGAAGACGGTTTTCTGAATAAAAAAATACTTGATTCATAATGTGTTTAAGAAAAAAATAATTTGACCCAATGCTTGAAAAACAAATAACTTGATCCACACAAAAAACACCATCAAAACCTACTTTTCATAATCTATTGTGCTATAGGCCCTTAAACACCATTGTTAGGGGCCCAAGCCACTGGCAAATCTTGAGAATTGGGACTAAAAAATGATTCAAGGAAGTACGGGGGAGGGGGAACCTTGCTTTTGCGAAAAAAATCTTGCTTCAACCTAGACTTTTGGGATTTACGGGGTTGTGCCAATCTGAGCAGCAAATCAAGGGGCATTTCTTATATGATTTCTGTAAAAAAAATCTGGTTATTCAGTGTGTAGGTCAAAAAATGTAGGTCTTTCTGGTGTAAAGAAATTATTTGCTTTGCAGCGTACATTGAAATTCCCAGTTGCTAGCTGATATTCAGGCACTGAGGATCGATTACTACTTACACCTCTTTTTAACTGTATATTTGGTACTGGGATACAAAATAGTGGGTCATTACTTGCCGAAAATAGGGCATAGGCCTATGGGAGTGACCCCAGGCTAGACTTCCAACCACCCACCCCCAAACCTGGAAGTCTAATGGTGCGTCCCCTGGTACTGTTTTAATCTCAAGGTAAAATCCTCAGTAAAACTTTTTAAAATCAGCAAATATTTTGAGAGTACATATTTTCATTGACATAAGGTTTTTTTCCCATATTTTTTCTTGGATGGTTTATTCCATGGATTGCAATCAAGCTAAATATTTTTTAACCAGTGATTAAATTTTAACAATAAACAAACATGATCAAATGCCCACACTGCTTAAGATTTTATGACCATTTAATTAAAAACACTGTTGAAAATTCCAATGATTTGTATCTTTAAATAATTTACATTATTATAAGTGAGAACTGACCTCCCATATTCATTGGGTGAATGAATTCTTTGCACATGTATGTGCAGAAGGTTATTCATAAAATTTATAGAAAGATCAAATATTGTTGTTTTTATGTGTGCAAATAAACTGAAGATGTTAATAAATTTCCTATTATTAAAAAAAAAAAAAATACTGGGGATTTATAGTGCGCTATGCCTCCCAGATTTGTAATTCCACTCGGCCTCTGCACACTTTACAGGTGTTCGCTGACCACTGTGGCCCAAGTAAGCTCCATTCCACACCAAGCATCATTTCAGGTTCTGCGACAACCTCTAGGGGCGCTGAACCTTGATCAGCCCACATACGTACCATCGCTGCCCGGATCAGCTCCCCGAGTTTCGTACGTGTTTCCACGAGACAATTAGCAGTTAGTTCTTGTCCAAGGGAATTTCAAGCACACTCAACTTTTTTGGCACAAGCGGGGTTCGAACTCGGGACCTTCTGCACCGCAAGCGAGCGCCTTACCGATTGAGCTAACTTGACTGCTAAGTTAGCTATTATGAGAAAGAATATTGATTATAAGCTGGTCAGGATGTTTTTCCCCTGGATTGATTGATTTCATGACTGTTTTTGCTGTTAAATAAAACTAAATTCAGCAAATGTGTCAAAGGTCATTTCAAGAAGTGGCCTCTAATGCTGGCCTCCTAAGGTCGGCCAGCAAAAAATACAATAAATCGCTATAAAATTTCTAAATATCTGATTTTCATCGGGTTGCTTGCTAATGAATTAAGGAAATGGTAGTTATAACATGTTCTGTAAGTTTAAGCTTGTTAGCATGCAAATATTTTTCAAAATGGCGACGTTTATGTGAGGGGAGGGGTTACCTGTTCTTCAGCCTGTGTTCTTCCAGGGTTTCTTCTCAGTCGTCTTCTTTTTGGTTTTCTTTTTTCCTGTTGATAGTATACAAAAGATCAAATAAATCATCAGAAGATCAATCCAAAGTGAGTTGAAACATTACATATCAATTGTATGATATGTGTCATACATAGTAAAAATTCAAATATTGCTTTATTTGAATTCCAGAAAGTTAAGGTCCTTCGGAATAACAACTAACATGGTCTTGGGATGTCCTTGTATACATTTAGCCTGATCAAGTTCGCCGTAAGCAGAGAGGTGCTATTTCTGGTCGTAAGTTATCTCATTAAAAGATAAAAATAGACAAAAAAAGACAAAATAGTTGACTAATCGTAATTGACAAAAGAAATATCGAAATTAATCTTACCGCACAAAAAAGACCTGTCAATCAAAGTATTGGATAGGCTATTGTCTTCTACAAAAGCAAAAATCCCTGGCCGTCTTTGTTGTGGGTTTTCAGTTTGACAGTTGAGATGTTTCTGAATTGTGTATGTATCACCTGTTGATGAACTAGTGAATGTGGCATTTTCAGTCATGTGGGAAATTTGACTAGGGTGGGAATTATGAAGGCATGAGCGACATCCAGCTGTGTTGCAAAGAAAGCATCCTTTGGGGACTGGCTGCAAAGGAGGGAGTGTTGAACGCACTATGTAAGCGCGTCTACGATAGGCTACCATTGGTGGGTTTGGTATGGCCTTTTTGCAAATATCGGAAGAATGAAGGATTGGCAGATATTTGCGAATGGTCTGTGTGAGTTTGGGGAGACTTGGATGGTATGACACTACCAGAGGTACTCTGTCTGTTGTGTCAGAATCCGTGTTAGTGGGTTTTAGGGCATCAACACGGGGAATTGCAAGTGCTTTGTTGATTTGTCTGTCAACAGTTCCAGTAGGGTAACCTCTTGATTTGAGGAAGCCTTTCAGTTGAACGCCCGGGGTTGAGCGATTCTCACATCAAGGCAGTCCTGGGGTCAAGCAAATTCTGTTCAATCTAAAAGCCAATCCATAGGGGAGACTTGACTTAGTGTGTTTTGGATAACATGATGTCCAATGAAGAAACTGATGAGAATCAGTTGGTTTGGAGTATAAGTCAGTCTGGAGTATGTTATCTTTGATTGAGACCATAACATCTAGGAAAGGTATCTGACTAGGGGAACATTTGTCCGTGAACTTGATTGACTGATGATTATCGTTGCAGTGTGCGACAGATCTGTGAAATTCTTCAGGAACGTGTGTCCACAAAATGAATACGTCATCAATGTATCTAAGCCAAAGGTAAGGTTTCTTTGGGTAGCTATTCAGCATATGATCTTCTAATGAGCCCATAAAGAGACATGCCATGGAAGGAGCCAGTTTTGTGCCCATACTTGTGCCAAATATCTGTACGAAGTGATCCCCATTGAAAGTGAAATTATTTCTGGTCAGTAGCAGCTTCATAAGTTCACAAAATGCATTGAGTTGGGCTTGATTCATTTCTCTTGACAAGTAGGTTCTACATGCATCGATACCTTCTTGTGTGGGGATATTTGTGTACAAAGAAGACACATCCATTGTCGCGAGAATGACATTAGCGGGAAGCGGACCATAACGATTGATGGATTCAATCTTCCGGGAAAGTCCATATAATCTTGGACGTATGATTTGAGAGTAGGCACATGGGGCTTGAGATGATGGTCAATGAACAATGATATCTTCTCAGTAACTGTTCCATTTCCACTGACTATTGGGCGGGTGGTGGGGATTGTATCATAAGGTTTGTGGACTTGGGGAGAGTGTAAAATCTTCCGGGTTTGGGATTCTTAGGCCTAAGAGCATCATCAAGTTTAATGTTAATTAGGCCTACATTGTGTGCTTTATCAAGTGCTTCACAAACTTCCTTACAAAAGTTTGAGGTGGGATCTTTTTCGAGTTTCTTGTAATGGGTGGAATTGTTTAAGTGTCTGTTGCATTCTTGAATGTAGTTTTCCCTATCCTGAACCACAATAGAAGAGCCTTTGTCAGCTTCTTTGATAACAATGCTACTGATGATGTACCTAATATTAATGATAAAAATGTTGCTACATCTAACATAGGACAGTCAAATTTGTGCTATGAACAACAGTTTAATTCTATTGAAAATTATGTAAATATACTGTGTGATAGAGACTATTGTAAAAATTCATCTAAATCAGGTCAAATAAGTAAGAAATGTAACATTAAGTGTAATGTTACTTTTCTAGGCAATATTGATGAAATTTGTGGCATATGTAAAATTTTGTGAAATTAGGCATTATCACAATTTGGTTTCCTGTATTCAATGTTCTCTGTTTTAGGACCAATTCTTTTTCTCTTGTTTGTTAATGACATTAACGATGACCTCTCCTCTCCACTTTTTCAATTTGCAGATGATCATACAATTGTTCGATGCATAAGGACTCCTGAGGATCATCAATTCTTACAGAATGATCTTGATAAGATTCATTGCTGGACCCTCAAGAACAAACTCCCTCTAAATGCTTCTAAATGTGCAGTTGTTCATTTTTCAAGATCTAGAGATCAAAGTCAATTTGTTTACAATCTTGGTGGTTCTGAAATTAAGGTCGTTGATGACTTCAAATTGCTTGGTGTTCAACTCATCCTTATCCTTCTCTCATCATGTGGACTCTGTTTGTAAAAAAGTTTCTCGTTTGACTGGTTTCTGTATTAGAATTTCTCGGCATATGCACTTCAGTTCTCTCTTATATCTCTTTAAAACACTGATTCTCCCTCACCTAACATATTGTGCTGTTGTTTGGAATCCATGCCAAATTGGTTTACTTGATAGGTTGGATAAAAGTCAAAGGAAAATTTCTAAGGTTTTAATGTACAGAAAAAGGTGTCCATCTGACTTATCATATGAAGCTAGACTTGTTGAATTTGGGCTGCTTAAAACTTGTGACTTGTTTAATTTACTTCGCTTGATTTTCTGCTTTAAACTTATCAATGGTATTGGTCCTCAATCTTTCCTCCAATTTTTCAAACCTTCTAAGATAAATGAACTTAGATTTCTTCACACAACTTCCCGCACTAATACTTTCTTCAATTCTGTTTTTGTTTCCTTTCCAAGATTATGGAATGAGCTGCCTGTTTCTGTTAGATCATCATCATCAGTAAATCTCTTTAAGACTGCTTGTAAGGATAGCTTACCTAAATAGTTGTGGCAACTTTATTTGCTTGAATTTCATTTTCAGTTTTAAGTAACAAAAGATTGTGTGTTTATCATATTTTTATTTATTGTACATTACAAATTGCTCATATTAATGAACTATTTTTTGGAACAGCAAAATTTGCAGTACCGCTGGGAGTTTTACTCCCAGCTGCACATGTCTGTTTGCACTTCAGTGAAGCGGAAATGTCGGGTCCGCTTTTTCTGTGCATTTCCGCTATAAATTTAAAAAGAAAAAGTTCTCCCTACACTTTTAGTGGAAATACACAAATTTGTTTGCATTGCCACTAAGCCACATATCTGTTTGTACTACATTTATTGATTACAACTGTAAGTTATCAAAAGGTTTAAGTTAAAATTGCTCATATTAATGAACTATTTTTTGGAACAGCAAAATTTGCAGTACCGCTGGGAGTTTTACTCCCAGCTGCACATGTCTGTTTGCACTTCCGTGAAGCGGAAATGTCGGGTCCGCTTTTTCTGTGCATTTCCGCTATAAATTTAAAAAGTTCCCCTAGACTTTTAGCGGTAATGCACAAATCTGTTTGCATTGCCGCTAAGCGGAAGTGTCGACTCACTTAGTATTTCCCCCTAGCGGAGATGCAACGTTTTCTGTGCATTTCTGCTATAAATTTAAAAAGTTCCCCCTACACTTTTAGTGGAAATACACAAATCTGTTTGCATTGCCACTAAGCCACATATCTGTTTGTACTTCCGCGGCGAAGCGGCATTGTCGGCTCCTCTTCGCTCTTCGCATCCCCGCTTTTCTGTGCACTTCCTCTAGCGGTTAAACATATTCCTCCCACCTAAAATGAATATTCAATTCAAAGGAACAATAGCAGGATTTGGCCAATTCAAACTGAGCTAAACTGGTTTTTAATCACATGAAATTAGGCTGTGTTGATCGCACCTCCAAGTTACTCCTTTTGTTGAAAGTAGGCCTATTAATCGGCAATTTACACATGCATCGATTAGGGCTAGGTCAAGTTTTCATGCCGCCACCATTGTCAATGTCAATCAAACTTTCAAAAACATCCAATTGATTTATCAGATACGGAGACATGACATGTAGTAGTAGTAAGCCAAAAGTTTTAAATCCGGTGTAGCAGGAATGCAAGTCCCCCATTCTTATTGTCCGGGTTGTACAGTAAAGTATAGGTTCACAACTCTCATGCAACATTAGTTTCACGCTTTACTCCGTTATGGTCTATGGAAGGCGGACTTCCATTTCAGGGGGACTAAGATTCCTTTCACACCGGTTTTATCCCCGTCACGGGGGTGGCCAGATTCACCTCACACTTGCGGCAACCGTCTTCACTCCCTCCCTCCACCTCACCCGATTTGATGCATCATCCCTCCCCTACCCAATTTTCATTGCATGCTCCAAGAGCTTAACTCCCCTGTATGCACCACAGCTCATTGTATCCTCTTTTCCTTTGAAAATGGAAACCACCACGCTCACCGCCCACTCCTCTGGCATCCCCCCTCCATCTAAAACCCTCTGACACAACTCGGTCATCACATCAATTCCTATCTCCCCACTTGCAATGATCACGTCAGCGCTCACCTCTGACAGTCCCGCAGTCGACAGGTTTTTTAGCCTTTCGTTCCGGAGGGTATATATGAGCAGGGGATCTATATGGCAAGACCCCATATTTTTTTTATAAATCTCCAGCTATCTCTCATTTTTGAAAAAAAATCCCACTTTGAGAAAAAAATAATGTTAGCATGTATTACAAACCGTGAACACAAGTACATTTGTTGATAAATTGAAAAGGAGATCATTATCAGTCGTCTGTGCGCGTGTGAGACATTTTTGTTTGTTTGTTTATATATTTATTTATTTATTTTATTTTTGTTTTTGTTTTCATCATGCAGAGGTTATCAAGCCTCTCAGCATTTCACCGGTTCATGACGTGACACAAGACAAAGTTGTAATTTAAGCAACGGCCTGATACTCGTCCATGATGACGAGGAGACTAGCATGATTTTTTTACAAGTAAGTGTTCCAACTATTGTTGTTGGATTTAATTCGTGAACGCATGTCTGTAGCAAATACGCAGAGGTGTCTTACGCGAGCGCACATTTTAAGGCTATTTTGTGAGCGTGTGCGCTCAAGGCTCTTGAGTACTCTTTCACAAATTTAATCCAACAACTGTATATCTCCAAAACAGGCTAGCCTTATAATTTATTATGGAATTTATTTCACACATTATATCCAACAGGTAGTTAAACGTTTAAAATGTAGGGAAATGTCGGTGAATTCATCAAACTCACTCAATTTATCGACCGTACGATTTGGACAGGTCGGCTTTTTTCCGCAGTGGATGGATTGATCGATCAACGCGTTCCGTATGAATTTGAAAAATTGGGAATCTTGATCAAATTCAGCAAACTCACTCAATTTATCGACCGTACAATTTGGACAAGTCGGCTTTTTTCCGCAGTTGATAGATCGATCGACAATAGATCAAGGCGTTTCGAATGCATTTGTAAATTGGTAATCTTGGTGATATTCAGCAAACTCACTCAATTTATCGACCGTACAATTTGGACAAGTTGATAGATCGATCGACAATAGATCAACGCGTTGCGACTGCATTTGAAAAATTGGGGAATGTCGTTGGCCTAACCCTAAATCTAAACCTATCTGTTAATTGTAACCCTAACTGAGAGCCTTAACCCTACCTCTTAAATCTAACCCTAGCTCAGAACCCAACCTCACTCTGTAACCCTAACTGAGGAGACCCCTAACCCTACCTCTTAAATCTTACCCTAGCTCAGAACCCAACCTC